>VZTI01001213.1:801542-848229 GCA_013397865.1 Struthidea cinerea | reverse complement strand
AAAAAAAAGGCAGGGGAAGAAAAATTGCCTGAGAGTAAAAATACTACCGAAAACTGAAACTTGACAACATTTACTGTGAGAGATAACATCTTTAAACGGGCACACAGAACCCGCCCAACTTCCTGCTGCTCCCCCACGTTTCAGGGCAGAAACTGCAAGGGGTTAATAGTGCAGCACCATGGCAAATCCCCATCCTGCTACCTGGGTCTGGACACCTTAAAAGTTCACCTTCTCCTAAGAAACAGTCTGGAGAAACATACACAAAGGCACTGACTTTAAAGGGCGGGGTGAGGTGTATAAAGCAGCTGAGAAACCGTACATCAAGTGAGAGGAGGGAATGAAGGCAGTTCCACAGCAGGCACTGTCAAGCCTTCTCCAGAGAACAGCTACAGCACGGGGGTCTGAGAGAGGTGCTCTTACAGAATTAAAATAAAAACAGTGACTCAGATTCCTCTCCACTGTCTCTGTACCAATACCAACCTGTATAAAACAAGGAGCTATTTCCACTGACATTTCACCTTCTGCCACCAGTCCAAAATTAGCTCTGAACACAAGTTCACCGAGGAGGCTGGGCAGTGCTTGGAGTTGCAGCGGCGAGAAGCTTGGCAACACACCTTTTAGCTGCTGCTGAATTATTTAGACCATGGGTGTGTAATTGAGAGCCGAACTAGCCCAAAGGAGCTACCTATCATCAGCTACTCATCAAAAAGTAATACACCAAACTTGGATAGGGCTTCCTATGTCTTTGCTGAGTTATTTAAAGCTGCCACACACAGCAAAAAAAGCCCATTTGAAGAGCTGTAATGTACCATAGCTGAATTTTGTGCATCCCAAGCCTTTGTGCAACTGCCTCTACCCCCTCAGAAAGTCTGGGGTCCTGGGCAAAGCACCATCTGTGGTCCCCATGGTTTCCTTCCTCCCCACTACTATTTTCATTATTGTTGACAGAAACATCGTGCACCTGCTGCTGTTACTGCAGAGGTGGAAATCCCCCTCAAAGCACTCACCAGAAAGGTCATTGAGCTGTTTCTTCTGCTGTAGCATCAGCAGGGAGACAGTGCAGCCTCTCCGGCTTAAGAAACACCCACACGTGCCAGCAGTCCCCCTCACTAGCCCCTTGTAATAAATCCAATCAGCAAAAGTAATTAACAGACTGCAAAAGCGTCTAACCTGAGGCAGCAGGGATGAAGCTAACCTGGCCTGCCAGCTGCACTACCAAGTGGGATGATGCCAGAAGGGGCACAGGGGCAGGGAGTGTTTCCCTGAGGCATCTAAGGATGTGAGGGGGCTGTCTCGACCCCCAGCCCTAGTCCACCTCCTTCCAAGGTCACTGTCACACAGCCCCGTGCCGTGGCCACCTCTTGGCTCCCCTACCAGGTGTCTGACCCAAGCCAGTGACAGGGAGAGAGAGACTGGAGAAAAGGATACATAGCAGTACCTGTTCTCAATTTGGGCGAAGCCCCAGCTGCAAGCAAAGGGGGGGAGAAAGAAGAGAGAAAGAGACACATCTTGGGTGAGAGTGGAATAAAGACCCAGCTGGTTTTTGCTGGCCCAGGCATAAACCCTTTAGCAAACCTGGTGACTCCAAGGACCCCTGAGGAAAGCCAAAGGGTGCACTGGCACGGACAATTTTCACACTTCCTACAGACACATCTTTCTCCCATTTATTCCAATGCAGAGTGAAAGTATTTTGCAGTCCTGTGGGGAAGAGATGTTCATGCACGGATACTGCATCCCAGGAACTCCCAACAGAGGTGCAAGTGCATCAGGTTGTGGACTTCGCTTCCCCGCCTGCCCGGATGCTGATGTGTGCAGGCAGGGGAGGGAGTGGGGCGGCCAGTGCTGATGTGCAAATGGGAACCGAGGCCATCCCTACCTGCTGGGAAAAAAAAGAGTAAGGGCCTGGTCCCAGGGAAATTTGAGCTGACTCACTGTCAGAGACTGAAAATAGCTCATGCCTCAAACATTGATATAAAGTTTTGCTCATTATAAAGAAGCTACAACCTAAGAAGCTTCCCTGAAGAGTGGAACTTTGAACTGAAAGTCAAACCATTGATTAGATAAAGAAAAACCCATTGTTCAATCATCCCAGGCTGAGGGAAAGGTATGCATCCACAAAAGGCCAAAGCCACCAGCTACAACTATCCCCGGCTGAGTTTGGGGTGGGGGGAGAGCACAGCTCTCAGAAGCCAGGTTTACACAGACCCCCCCAACCAAGGGGGAAGGAGGAGGTTTTGGGTGCATGGTGTAACCTCTGGTGAGAGGCAATAAACACCCATCCTCCGTTACACAAACCGGCCCGGCTGTGGAACCCCNGGCCCAGCTGTGGAACCCCCAACCCCACAGGCCACATCCACGGGACTTTGACGTGAGAGGCAGCTGAGGGGGAGCCATAATCCATCAAAGACCCCCCAAAGTGCTCCCCAGAGGCTTTGCCCCACAGGACTGCACGTGATGCAACAGATCCAGAGTCTGCTGCAAGAGACTGCCCCCTCCCCCAGGGGGACAGGCCTGGACATTGCCACCTGGCTCTAGGGTACATAAAATCTATCGGATTCTATGCTTTCCAGGGGGACTTTCACCACCAAGAAGACCAGCTGGAGAGGATCAATGAACATCGTTGGGATCCATAGAGTGGTGATATTTTCCTTATTTTGTCCCAGTCATTCTCTTTCTGTCCCCCCCACCCCTATTTTTCTTCTTTCTTTCTTTCTCTCTCTCTCTCTCATATTTACCATCAAATAAAACCCTTACTATTGTCACTGGCAAATGGTCTCGTTTGCACCTGAATTCGGACAGAGGCATTTCTAAGAACCTTAATAACTGGATCTTAACACTCACCTAAGTCCTTTTGAATGGGATTTGAATATCTTTCCGTGTGAGGATATTGCCAGGCTCCAGGAAGATGTCCAGCAGGAACATGGATTGTAACATTATGTGACTCATGAGCACCCCTGGATAAACTTATGCTTGGGAACATTAGTTCTTTTTTTTTTCATGCCCTCCTTCATTTTTCCCATAACTTCAGTTGAGTTATGGAAAGGGTGATCCTACCTTCACAGGAGTCCTTCAGTGGTAGTCTTGACCCCTTCCAAACCAAGGAAAAAAAATTTACAATCATTCATAAACTCTCCTGCAAAAAAATGGACGTACCTGGTCTTAGCTTTCCTGGGCAAGGGAATAGATCCAACCCAGCTTCCCTTAATTGCTTTCTCTGTAAATTCATATCCTACACACAGGTATATATATCACAGGTATATATATATATATATGTATATGTATATATTCCTCTTATGGAATTCCTACCTTGAGGCATCATCCACTCAGTAAACTATGTATGTATGGGATGGGAGCCGAAGAGCATGTCAAATTAACCTCATGCCTTGTTTCCGACTTGCATCTTTTAAATCCCCAGGATCCTGTACATGACCTCTTTTTCTGCTGATGGGGTAGATAAATATTTATACTTCAGTTCCTTCTCCAAGTGA
This sequence comes from Struthidea cinerea, assembly GCA_013397865.1. Lineage (NCBI taxonomy): Eukaryota > Metazoa > Chordata > Aves > Passeriformes > Corcoracidae > Struthidea > Struthidea cinerea. Next base: position 844,741 of record VZTI01001213.1, on the reverse strand, counting down.
GGGTAGGCTAACTTCAGGTGGTTTTGAAAAGTGAGAGAAACACAAGCTCAGGTGATGGATATTGGCGATAGCTGAGCGCAAAGGCATCCATAGTAAGAGGGAGGTGATTCCCCTTTGGTAAATTTGCGAAGACAGGAGGACCCTATGCTAAGATTTCATTTTTGCTAAATACTGCCATTCCTCACTTTTTATCAAACTTCAGACTAGCTCTCTGTGGTTGCAGACCACCTCCTGCAGCCAGATCCCCAGCTGATAACACAGGTAGACTTCAGCTCCACGGACTAAATCTCTGATTTGCGAAGGATACGAGACATCATCATGCTGGACCCCATCAGCCTATGCCCTTCCCTGCCTGACCCAAACTGTTCTACAACTAGACATGTCCTACTAATTAAAAGTTCCTAAGAGTTTGAGGAAACAAGCACCCAGATAGAAGAGACAGCTCTCACTAAGGCCTCACTGAGGAAGAGGCTGCTGTGTAGGGTAACCAACCCTTCACTAGAAAGTTCATAAGGAGACCGGATGGTGGGAGAGAGGGAGGCTGTGTGAGTGCCCTAACCTAAACAGGGGAGCTTTGGAAATAACCCCATCCCAGGAAGCACCTCTGAACACAGCCCAGATCCCAAGCAAATCTATCTTCTCTAGTTCTGCTACTCCCCTGATGACTTCTCTCCTACCTCCTAGGTGAGCTCCCCAAAGGGGTCTGCTTGAACTGCCAGAGCATGGGCAGTGCCTTGGCCACAAGCATTGTGGTAGCTGCACAGGGACAGCCTGGCCCTTACCTCCCTCCCAGCCTCCCATCAGAGATTCCTGCAGGCTTGCCAGCTGAGCACATCACAGAATTGCACTACAAGGTTAACTTAGTATTGCTTGCAGTGTTTCAGAACCGAGCTGGTAGTTACGCTGTTAAAGGCTGGATGATTTTTATGACTTTGTGCAGTTTTGCAAGCACAGGTAACAAATGCAAGTGAACCCTGGATTTCAGAATGAAGGTCTGATGTCCCAGCCCAAAGAAACCCTCTGTTGCATTACACCACCCTGCAGTGCATTTGGTCTGAGCACGTTGCAGAGGCATCACTGTCTTTGCAAGGTGTATACTGTCTTTGATGGATCAGCGTTATGGATACATACTGTGACTCCCGTGCTTGAATACCTCTTCAAAATGCTTCAAACGTATCAGCCCTGGGAAGAGGAGAATTTACCAAGCATACACCAACGGGGGGTGTGGAGGGGGTATGTCTCCCATTGCTCAGCTACTGGAGAGGTGTGGGGGTCAGTGGTTTTGCAGCTCAGCTGCCCTCCTCACAGGATCAAGGGGAGAGCAAGCCGAGTTGCCCGGCCATCCGTGTGCTGGTGTTGACTCTCACATAGCATGACTAGAGGTGAGATGTGACTGCGTAACTTTCCTGAGCTAAGTAAAGCTTAAATCACAGGTTAAGCTGGAGGTGCCTGCCTTTCCCTGCTGCCTACTCCTAAGTTTCAGATAGGTGATGGTAAGAGCAGCAAATCTTTCTCCTGGCAAGGGGTAGCTTACTTTGCAGACAAGCATTTGTATACCCCGGGTAGCCCTTGGGCAACCATTTTCCCACCCCAGTGACCAGCTGGGCTTGCTGAAGGCAAGTCAGGCAGGACACACAGAAAAGGCAGCTCAGCCCTCACTCTGCTCTGGCAGCCCTGTTAGGGGTCAGGTTCCATGTAGGCACCAGAGTGAGCCTTGGAAACTGAGAAATTCAAAATATTTCATCATAAAGGACAAACGTGTACCCTCTCAGGTGGACGCACAGGACTGAGGTCAGAGAGCACTTGTGCAAGGTCAGACATTAGGAGGGGATTTGCAGGATGGCACAAGGCCTCTGAGATGCTTTCTCAGTGCTGTGGGTGAGGGGCAGGGAGTTCAAACTGCTCCTAGGAAGGAGGAAAACCCACTGCCCTCACAGTACGTAATGCACAGGACACGGCTGCTTGCCTCGAGGCCTGCGGAGATGTGCCCGCAGTTCACATCACCGGTATGAACGGTGAGGAGAGAGCAAGCCATCGTGGATGTGAAATAGCAGCCCTGCCTCCAGGAAAGCAGAAGCCTGGAGGCAACTCTGTTTACTTCCTAAGATGCTTCAGAGCCCCCCCATAACCCTACTTCAGGGCTTTCCCTTGGCCTAAACACTCAATGCTAAACCCAGGCCAGGGGCAAGAGACTCTCTCTGTCTACAGACTAAATAATCCTCAGAGGAGGAGATGAGCACCAGCACTTCGTTTATATTGCATGATACTTCCCAGCTCCACACAACCGAGCTTTCTCTTTCCCTCGGTGCTGACTTTTGCCCTTGGCTCAGCCTCAGCCCCAGCACTGGAGCCACTGAAAAGGTAAATGCACAACCAAGTGAAAGGGACAGAAACTAAGAAGTTTACATACATAATTTTAACCCTTGCAAGTTTTTAGTCCCACTCCAAATACTGCTTGGGCATTCCTCTTCCTCCCAACTCCAACCTTGTCTTCCCAGGCCACCAGGCAGTGGGTGACAAAACTACAAGTTTCACACAGACCTGTGACGAAACTTAGAACTATAGGATCAGGTTAAGAACACAGCAAAATTCTTCTGTTTACTTTCCCTTTTCAGCTGCCAGCTAGCACATCTCCCTGTGACACAGCCATTTTTGTGCATGCTATTGCTCATCAGCCCAATATACACTGCTCTCAGCTCACACACCTGCCAGGCTGGTATGAGAATGGTAATCACATCTGAAGGGCACTGTGTCCACATGTTTTACATACCTGAATCAGTCTGTGTCACATCCAACAGCTTGAAAAACTGCAAGAGGGTGAGTGCTCTCAACTTCTGCCTGTGCCAGCCCAAAGTGCACAGCACTTTGCGATGGACACAGCCTGCCCACCACCACAACCACGCAAGTCATTGTGCACCCTTACTCAGATACTCTACAGCTTTCCAGGAATCAGAACTTGCCATCATGTAGTAATGTTGAAAGCTCTGGACAATGTTTATTTGATTTCTGATTCATTTCATTAATTGGTTGAAACTACTAAAAGATACTTTTCCAGGCAAGGAAACTGCAAGCAAGCCACATGGAGATCTATGAGGAATGGGGGAAGTGCAGCTGAGCTTGCATTGGGTGTGGGATGGATTTTGATGAGATCCCTTCCACGAGGTGACTGTTCAAAGCCCAGCCATGGAATAACAGTTGAAGAGGTGCCCCAACTCCCAATCTCTACATTTGAGGCCAAACATGAGTAAATCACCTTTAAGTTCTAGTCACTCTTTCCACCTCGAGCTGCCTCAAGCACAATACTTCCCATCCTGTTGGGATGTATTGTGAAATACAATTGTATTTCACAATACATCCAGAAATTGTAAAGGCAGCTTAGGCTAATTGCTCACTTTGAGAGGTCACAATCACCTATCAAACCCATGCCATCTGGGGCTTCTGAAAGATTAAAAATGAGAGACAAACAAGAGGATTATTAAAAATTTAACTATATACCATATTTATTATCAATCCACAGGATAATCTGATTGCTACATGAGCTCATAAAAGCTATTTCACCTTTACAAAATTAAAAAAAAAAAATGTGCCACAAGGATGTCGTAACTGCTGATAACCAAGGACTGAATCTTAAAATTATAAATTTTGCTGTAGAAAAGATTAAAAAAAATTATATTCACTTTAGAATTTTACTTTGAATAAAATATTCCCCTGTATAAAAAATAAAAAAGCTTGCTCTGGTTAGAATTAGAGTATTTTTCTTCTTTTTTAAATCTGGGAATTTGCATAATATCTCTGTAATAAGTTTCTTTTTTTTTCTATTGTACCACGCGGCATTCAAGCATAGCAGATTAGAAACAAACATGACGAAAGCAGTCTCAGAATGTATGAAATCCACATGGAAAGTTTTAACTTCCTTTCCTTTCCTCTATTCTTTAAAGACACTTTAGCCAGAATAGCCTTGGAAAAGAATACAGGTGGAGAGGGACCTTCAATGTGCCATTAAGTAGAGCAAGGTAATAAAAGGCCTTTTGTAAGTGCTTTCTTAATAAGGTGCAGAAGCAGACTGCAACTTTGCTAGTACTGCACTATGTACAATATTCACAATAGATTTTTCTTTATTTAAAAATATTCCAGCTAGTTCACATTTTCTCTCCCATTCTGAGGCTTTCAGTTCCATCACAGCCTTGACAGCAAGAAGCGCAGCAGCACCACTTCCCTTGTGGTCAGTTGGTCCTCTTATGAAACACTGGAACCTGTGAGTGGGCCAAAGTTCTTGGGGTGTTTTCCTATGTAGCAACCTTGGAAATATGGGTTCAGGTATACATACTGACGGCTGGAGTCCTGAGTTAAAACCACTCCGGCACTGGAGTCGGACACAGCAATGTTCTATATTGCCAAGGCTTTACCTTCGGATTTGTCTTGTGTGCGTCAAGGGATGAACCTCTCTTAGAGAAACGTAAAATACAAAACCAAACAAAACAAAGCTAAAAAACCACACTGTCAGAGGCTTAACAGCTCTTGACTCTCGACTGGGTGATGTCTGATGTTTTCTTGATGACGCTGGCCCGTGTCTCACGGTCTGGCTGGCTGCTGCTTGTGGAGGCTGTGGACACTACTTGTGGCAGAGGGATGTCTGGGAAAGGAGGCCAGGAGCTATTGTAAGGCAGTGGGCAGCTTTCTTCTTTGACGGTGACTTGGAGGTCAGGCTTGTTGGCTACAAAAGTTGCCATGCTGGGAAGCATATGAGAAGTGTTCCTCATTCCTAGATTGCTGAGATACTGTTTGCCTTCAATGTTTTTTTTCTGCCAATGAAGTCGTCCCTAGAAATGGGGGAAGAAAGAAAGGAAGACTGTATGAGCGAACACAACTTTGTGAAGTACTCCAAGTAACAAGATGAAGATAGAAATATCCACAAGTTCCACAGAAATTACCCCATCTCTAAGAGCCTGAGCCTCTAGCCATTGGCTTAGAATGTCTTTGCTCTCAGCCATTTCTCCTTTTCTGAAGTCATGTTCTTAACTCTTGCTGGCTCTCCAGCACTCAGGAGGCACTACCTGCTCTTCTGAATGGAAAATAAAGGCCTTATTCTCAGTATGCCAGAGACAAAAATGGACGCAGACGTTTAGAACTCCAAATGGTAGTGTCTCCTCTGTTACCAGAGAGAGCATCTTCCTGCCAAGAGGCAGGCACAGAGACCCAACACTACCCAAACTAGCAATGCAGGTGAGGCTGCTGGGAAACCACTGTCGCTTGACAGAGCATCCTTCATCACAGGGAAGAAGTTCACCAAGGGAAGACGAGCATCCAGTTGTTTGCCCACCACAGATGCTGCAGTGGCAGGAGGTCTGTGGAGTCCCAGCCAAGGCATGAGAGACCAGGTGGGTCAGCCGTGTCATTATACAGATGGACAGCCTCCAGGTTGGTCCTCCAAGAAGGAGGATTCAGAGAGCTTTCAGTGGGGGACACAGCAGGAGAGAGCTTTGCAAAAGGCCTTGTGTAAAAATGCAGCTGGAGCACAGGGCATCCAAGAGCCCTCAGTGAGCTTCCCTTGGCCTCTGAGTACCCATGGAGATCGGTAGGCCTGGTCACTTGATGGCAGCCCAAAATAAAAGGCAAGTGGTGTTTTTGTATATGTGCAGCTCAGGTTATTTTCCCCATGGATTCCTTTCACCCAGCAACATCCAACTGACTGCACAGGGAAGCTTTCTGCCCCACATATCTCAAACATTCAAGCTTTGTTTCAGTGACATGTGTAAGCATTTCCTCCAGTTATTTGAGATCAGGTGCCATTTAAGGAAAATGAAGTGAACGAGCTTTCAACCAAGATAAAATAGTTGCAATGCCAATGTATCATATTAACAAACTAGCTGGCACTGTTGATGGCTTTGCAGAACACCTTATTGTGCAAATTAATCTTGTAGTTTGGACAGATGAGGAGAAATGAATTTGTAGAGATACTAATTCTGTGACAATCATCCAAATGTCTGTATCCCCTGAACCTTCCTCATCTGCTTTTCTCCCCCAGCTATTACCAAAATGAATATTCCACTGGTAGACAGAGTTGCAAATGGAAAAGGGGAAAAAATATCTCAGGACACAGATCTTGAGACCTTGGTCCAAACTGCTAAAGCACTAGTGCTAGAAAGCACTTACCTCTGCATTTTCTTCATCGCTTGGAACGCTGTCAGTTGTTTCACTTTCTGTCAAACAAAATAGAAACAAAAATGAAACTCATGCTGTTCTATCTATAGTAACAAATTCCAGCTCAAGAGGCCTGATGTATGTCCAACAAGTGGAAGCAAACAGAGTCAAGTCAAACAACTAGAAAACAATGGAGAAGCATGGAGACCCTGCCACAGCAGGGCGAGACAGCACAGCTGCCTTGAACAACTGGGGTAAACGCACATGGTTATCACAGTTAACATGACTATATCCTGGAACAGATAGCAATGGAGAGGGAAGAAGTAGTTTTGTGCTTTCTGGGCAGAATCTCCAGCAAGCAGGGGGTGCCCCCTCTCCCTTGCCCCTCTATGGCTGCTCCAGGCCCTGCAATGGACAAAGTTCTGTCCAAATCTTTATCTCCCTGCAAAATCAGTAACAACTCCATCCTAGAGGAGATAAATGTGGTTTTGTTTAATGAACTGTTATCTCAGCCTGCCACCTCAAGGGCTTGTTGTCACTTCTGGGGCTTTATTACTGTTGATACACTCTGGTACAGTTGGTATGGTTTTGCTTTTGCTACCACTCCCCAGCCTATTTCTCAACCCTTCACTCACCACTTGAGCAAGTGGCAATACTACAGTCTCCAGCTCCATCACCTCCTGCCACTGCACATGGCCTCCCTCACCCTCATCAATTCAACCAGAGCACAAATACAGGGGCACAGTTCCAGTGGGACAGCCATCCTCCTGCAGCTGCATCCCTTCCTTGCAGAAGAGCCTGAAATCCAGGAATTTTTACTGTATTTTCAAGCCTACATGTGTCTGAAGACAGGTCTCCTACTGTTTGAGGGTCAGGCGCGGTGGGTGGTTCAGACTGCTGTGCCTTGGATACATCTGAGACAGGGCACAAACCCACCCCTCTTTTCAGTCTACAGGGATGGCTGGTGCCTTCAGCATAGCCACTGGTTTCCCAGACCAATCCAGTGGAGGCCTGAATTGCAGGTTCCCTTCAGCTTGTGGGGTTTTGAACCACTGTGTCCCTTTTTCTGGGAGGATAACCCTAGGCATCTATCAGGATACCAACACTCCAGCCCCCGCAGCAGGGCTGCACAGATACAGCTCATCCACAAGGAGCACAGAAATCACACAATTCATGGAATGATGTGATGAATCATCATAGCAGGCAAGAGAGCTCTGAAGCCCCAACTTTCACTCTCAGCTCTGTGTTATGCATTTTAGTCCATGCAAACTGCTTTGCACAGGCCCTGCAACCCTGCCTTCCCAGAGACCAACTTCATGTTCTGCGCTGGACATAACACGAGCGCTAAGAGTGCATGGATCATGCCTTGTGGATTGTGCCCCTGCATGACTTTAGAGAGACTGGCAGTACCTTGCCATTTTCTCAAGACTTGGCTAAGCATTAGGTTTAGGCAGAAGGCTGTAAACCAAGGGGCTGAATCACTCTTTCAGACCCCAGGATCTAAACTGTACCCAAAGTCCTTCTACTCCAGCCCAGTTACTCCAGACTGCTGCTTCCAAAGCCAGCACCTGTCCTATGTCAGTCTCCACCACAATGTGCAGCAAGCAACGTGCATTAAAACATTAACTCAAACTGCAATGCCCTGTGAAGTTAATGCATTGCAGGGCTTCTCATTCACTGACCCAGGCAGAGAAAGATGTGCTGGCTAATTAAGCCATACTGGGGGGAGGAGAGGAACAATTAATTCACACAAAGTAGAAATGGCCCTGAAGATAGAATCAATAGAAGGAATCCACACAGAGACAAGTAACAGATATTCCTTGACATGAAGAAGCACGTCACAACAAAAACAGCATGATGCAGCTGAAAAGGAATCCATCCTTGGTGTTTATACATAACAAAATGCTGAGCAAGAAATAGCACTATAGTTAGCAAAGCCAGGGAAGCTGGCCACTCAGGCATGGAAAGTTAGAGAGGCTATTTCTATCAAGAAGGGTATTTGAATCAGTGTCAAACACAACAGGTGGCTCACAACAACCTCAGTACTACAAAACAACGGATTTCATAGACATCAGTGGAAATATGAAAAACTCACATGGGGGAGCCATCATTTGCCTGAGTAACCTCAGAAAGGAACCAGAGGTGTTTTGAAATAAACCAGATTGATGTAGGACAGCTGATATATCTGGCTACTTTTTTTGGTTGTTGTTTTAGAAGAGCTCAATTAACTGTTCCTGCACAGCTGTTATGGTCATATTCTTTCCTGCCATTCAGCCAGGAACACCTGACAGAGCAAACCCACAAGCACAGGGCCGAGGTTCCTGTGGTTCTATAAGGTCTATGCAGAGCAAGACAGAGCAGAAATAGTCACAAGAGTGTCCTAGAAATTTCAGGGTTCTAACACAGACTCCTGTCCTCACTCTGACCTCAAGGGTAAATACATCCTTAAAAAAAAAAAGCAGTTCATAGAACAATTCAGGCTGTAAGGGACCTCAGGAGGTCTACAGCCCAACGTCTTGCTCATAGTGGGGCCAGCTACAGAACTAGATCAGGTTGCTGGGGGCCTTATCCCTACAGGTCTTGAAAACTTCTGAGGATGGAGGCAGCACAACCTTTCTGAGTATCCTGCTCCACTGCCTGACTGTCCTTGTGGTGAAACAGGTGATATTTTTTCTTATATCCAGCTGGCCCGAGTTTTCTTGTTCCAATTTAGCCTGCTGTTTATCATCCTCCTACCATGCACTGCTGTGAAGAGCCTGGCTCTGCCATCTTGGGAACATCCCTGTGGTAGAGGCAGCTGCTATGAAGTCCTCAAATCCATCTCTTCTCCAGGCTGAACAAGCCCCAGTCCTTCTATCTTCTCACAGAGTGAGAGCCCATACCCTGCATAGCCCTTCTCTGCACTTGCTCCAGTTTGTCTGTAAGTTTCTTGGACTGGGGAGTTCAAGACTGGATGCAGTACTTCCAAAGTAGTGCATCCAGTCCTGCATAGAGGAGGATAATCACTTCCCTAGATCTACTGGCCATGCTCCTGAAAACTAGTGGCCTTCTCCGTGGCTGAGGTGCTCTACAGTCTCACGCTCAGCTCACTGCCTACCCACCTTTCTGCAGAGCTGCTCTCCATACCATTGGCCCCAGCTGCTATTGCTGCAAAGAGCTCTTCCTTCCTACGCACAGGACTTCACAGGTGCCCTTGCTAAATTTCATAAAGTTTCTTCTGACCCATTTCTGCAATCTCTCCAGGACTCTCTGGATGATGGCTCTGTCCTCAAACATGTGGTGCACCCTATTTGGGGTCACCTGTCGAGTCCACAAACACGTCTCCAACATATCTTCTGCTCATTGATATATTAAATAAGACTTGTCCCAGGACAGACCCTTGCAGTACTCCACCTCTTTCTGGCCACTAGCTACAGTAGCCAGGATCATCAAGAGCTGCCTTGAGATGCACTCAAAAGCATGCCAGTGGCATGAAATTCTGTTAAGTGAGTTTTGGGCTAGCAGGTCTGGGTATAAGTTAAGGACAGCTGAAGGCCACCAAGGTACTAAGACAGCATAAAGGGGTAGCAGAAGTACTTCAGTCATCCTTCATTTTCCTTATGCAGGCTGGTTGCAATGACTTTAGGACAGGTAGGTCATGATTTGCTCATGTCAAGGTGGTTACCAGACCACCTTCTCTATAATTCCAGTCCAAGAAACCACCATGACTTCCAGACCAAGACAGTGACTTCTGTTTGCGTTTCAAGAATTTACATCCTATAGCTGAAGTTAAAAGATTGCATCATTGTAATGTTTGTGTAGATGGAAAAGTTTTCCAAGACATATTTGTAAAGAGGAAATATGTTTCAAAGGCCCTTATCTCCCTGCTGCTAATCAATTCAAGAACTCTCATATTTCCCTGCCTTATGCTTTGCAAAGGTCTTCTGAATGCTTTGGTCATTGCAGACTAAACATATTGGGAAGCATAATCATTTATCAACGTGAGAGATTAACAGTGGAGACTATCCAAAAGAACATCATTCACTTAGTCCCAAAGATAAAAATTACTAAATTCATACTTTATAAAAATACGTCTGGAAGTAATTTCAGTCTAATAAGTCACAGGCAAAACCATGTGTAAAATAATAAAACGCATGGAGAACAATTTATACTTAAATTTGCCTTAAAAGATGACATTTGTGTTTCTACCCAGTCTCCTAAGGCTTGCAAATCAGCACCATGTTAAAACAGAAAGGACAGGTTGGATGTGAAACTTTTTCTGCTTTCAAATGTGGCTTTGTCCTTCTTCCTATGAAATAAAGCTTATATGATTGTGGGACTCTATATAGCATGTCCACATGCACATTCGCATCTGTTCTCCCCTAAAAGCTTCTGAACACACTGTCAGACTTGGATAAAGAATAAATGAGTGCCAAGGACTTCTAACTTCCTAACAGTTATATGAAAATAAGGAACCAGATGAAAAGAAAAACCATAACCACCCTCACTGGGGGCAGGGGAAAGCCTGTTATCTCATCCTCTTTTTAGGTATCAGAGAATCCAGATGGGAGGCAGACGTTGGAAGCCAGATGTCCACAGCTCTGCTGCTTGCAAGGTCACTTGTTATCAGTCACTACATGGCTGTTCTAGTCTGCAACAGGACAGATCCACTCTCCCCAGGCCCTCAGCTCCATATCTGCATATGTACCATTAGTGCAGCCTTTAGCACTGCACACTGTGCTAGACACTGAGTAAACACAGCGCAAAAAAGACCTTTAATCTTTAGTAAGGTGGGGGCATGTCATTCATACCATTGAAAATCTCCCTCTAAAAGACCTCTGCATTATATCTAAAAAAGTTCTTTTTCCATTACTCACAGGCTAAAACCCGCAGCTCACATTTCCGAACTCAGATCTGTCAAGTTGTTTCTCAAGGAAATGAGCAGAGGACTGTGCGTTTTTGAGTTCGTTAACAATTCAGAAGGCAGATGAGTATGCATTTCTGAATCTTTGTTAGCTACCCTGGAAGAGCCCTCCTTCCCCCAATGTCTCCCAAATGTTTCCAGAAAAAGGAGTGTAAAGAAATGCCAAGTTGCTTACCTGCATAGGATGAGACAGGGGAGATCTGTAGAGGGTACAGCTGGCTCATGCTGAGGGGCTGTTCATCACTTTCTGTTGTCACCTCTACGACCTGACAAACATCAGGAGGATTGGCAACTATCACCTGCTCCTCACTGCTGCCATCAAGGTGTGGCTGTCCTACAACTTGGGGTTAGAAACAAAAAAATTGATTACTGATAATATCTTGACCCTGCTGAATGTCTAAGAGTCTGTCCATGGAGCCTGCTTGGTATCTGACTGTCTTCAATAGTCTCAGTACTTTTTTCCATGCCTACCACCTGCTTTCAGCGGGTATAAGTTTCAGTGAGAGTTCTAAAGGAAATCTGTGATCCTTAAAGAGCAAGCTGCCAACATCCCATGGCCTCTGAATGCTCTCATGTAAACTATACAACAGAAGACCAGAACTGGCATGCAAAAACCTGGCCACGGGGTCAAGCAAAACATTGTGGGACTCTGATGTGCATGTGACATGAATCTATGAAAAATTTCTGCTCCAGTTAGATGCCTATTCTCACTGACCCTTGCAATGCCATCGATGGTATGTAGAAAATCACGGCTGGACCTGTAATCCACATGGTCTGTGACAGAAAGCTACAGTTTGGTTTGTTATTAACAGAGGGGTTTCCTATTCCCCCAGGCACATGATATTTAATACCAAAATATCAATGAAATTTAATATCAAAGGACTGTTACTTATTTCTACAAAGTGAAGCAACCATGGATGCTTTCCAAGGGTCCTGAAATGCTTTGCAGGCATTAGTTATTCTACACAACAATCTTTTGAAAAAGGTTGACAAACCAAGGTACCAAGAAGTTACTGAGAAAAGCAAAAGTATGGTGAAAGCCAGAATCTCACTTCTCGGCTTGACAGAATTTCCTCTGTCTTGTACAACTCCTCCTTTAATCCCAGCAGTATGAACACATGACAAATGCATTAATCCAGCACAGAACTGAAAGCCACGAGTTAGATCAGAAGAATGGATGGGATGGAGCCATCTCAGAGGATGGCTAACCTGAAACCATGGTTATCCAAGAGAAAGACTATAGATATTCTTTCACTGAACATAAAGCTTCAAAAGGAACATAAGGCTAAATTCTGTACAAACACAATGCTGTGTTGTTCAAACAGTCAATTTTTTTCTTGACCCATGAGGGGAAAAACATGTAGGCAATGAAATACGATAGATCTTGCAATTCTTAAGGTTAACTAACCTGAGTATAGTAATTATTAAATTTGAAAAAGTCAAAAGATAGCATCTATTCCTGCATGAACTAAGATAGATAAACATGAATGCACATGTCTATACGCACAATCCACTCCTGCATTCTCTCTTTAGACAGGGCTTTTTGAAAAAGAAAAGTGACAGGTATTTTTCTCAGGGAAAAGCTGCATATTATTTTGCTTTGTGAAGTGCCAGATAACCGCTGGAAAATCTCCAAAACTTAGATGTGTATTTTAAGAAACAATGCCAGCATAAAGAAAATTACATACATACCAGACAGACTTTTAAAAAGTTGAATCACTACAATTACTACAATTATGTTTCAGATATTTTGTTTCCCCTTTATTTCACCTTTCCTGGTTCTGAAACAACCAGCTTTTTACTCACCACTGTGGTGAGAGTGGTGCAAGAGCACACACAGTTAATTTTTTATCTGGGAGAGACCAATATTGCACAACGCACTCAGGGTATGAGCAGGCCATCTGCACTGTTTTATCTTTTTCCTCAATACCTGACAAATTCTTACCCACCCTGAGAGATAAAATGCACAGCAAAATCTACTGCTCACTTGGGCAGTATGCCACAGCTTCCAGTGAGCTACATGTATGTCAGAAACTCTGCAGGGTGCTGTCTTTCATCCCCTCTTGCTGATTTCCCATCTTTCTGCAGAACAATTCTAATACACCTTTTCCTCCCTGTTTACATGAAAATCCTTTCTGCAATCCTAAATAACCGCTTCTTTCTCCAGTCTGGATAAGCAACACACCTCACATCTCAATAATTAAACAACACTGGATGACAGTTCCCTACCCAATCCTCAGTCAGTGGACTGGGAGCACTGATAGCACTACAGTGCTACTCCTTCAAGTTATAACAGGAGGAGCAACAAGCATGCTCTGATACTCTTACAAAGCAACAGCTGATTAAATGAACTGGCATAAAGAGAGCAAAACTACTCACAAACTTCTCAGCCACACAAGTACTTCAGGGGAATGACTATGCAAAGCCCTGTGACCTAAGAAATGGGGATCAAAAATAGTCACTGTACATGATTTCTGCCATCTCTCCAAGCAGAATACTAACATATTTGTCATATTTAAAAGTGGAATTCTAGACAAAATAGTATGTGGGTCATATTACTAGGAGCTCTTGCTGCAATGACAACCTCAGCCAAAAAACACCTGTCAAAACTGAGGACCAATTATTCACATGCTGAGATGACAGCTAATTTCTAATGTACTGGTTTCTAAATGCAGTCTTTGATGATCCTTTTTGTTAGCTCAGTGATGTTAAAAACTATCTCTGCTACTGAGGTGTCAGTAAAAAGAACCAGCTTTCTACATTTTGCCTGCTGGTTTGAACTCCCAGGCATAAAATGGTATTTGATACAAACCTCTGCTTTAAGCAATGGGAAACTGCCATCTGACCGCAGTTTATCTCCCACATGACATTGGCTACAGTCTCCTCATGGCTGAGGACTACCCTGTGGAATAAGTCCACATCAAGAAAAGCCAACTCAGAGTGTCTGTAAGTGCTTTACTCTCAAGGGAGCCACCACACTGCCACAGTACTGCTCACTGTCTCTGCAAGGTGGTGGGGCTGACCTGCAACCACAATCTTGCATGGCCTAGGCTACTGAAAAATGGGTCTACCTGACTGCAAGCGTGGCATTCCCTGAAGTGCAAAATGCTGATGGAAAGATAAGTCTGGCAGACCAGAAGGGTTTTTGAAGTCACCTGTGTGTGTAAAAAAGGCATAGGAGTACTTACCTACAAAGTTCACTGTACTGTCGACTTCACTTTTTATACTGGAGGCCAGGAAATAGTCAGAAGTGACATCATTTAGCCCATTAACCCCAAAAGATGATTCAACTGGCTCTTGCTAGAATGAAAACAGTACAGTTGGGTCAGCATAGCTTTATTTTAGGAGACAGTTCATCTCTTTGTTCTGAGACAGTAATAAATCCCATCACTTCTGCCTGCCATATACCCCTTGCTCTCTGCAAGACACTGTCTTAGAATGAATATTTCTCTGAGGAGAAGCCCGAGACTACTTCATTTCCAAATCTTGTGCTTTGAAACGAAAGCTCTTTTTAATTTTCAAATTTAGAATAAGCTTTCTGAGAGCAAGGAAGTAGTAAGCTGTTTACTACAAGAGCTTAACATTTGAAACAAACAAGGAAGAAACATTGCATTAAAATGGTAGTCTATTTAATATTCATCCTCAGTCCCTTCCAAATAAGCTCCATCTCTTTGCACTCTCTGAAAGGAAGCCTTAGTTTCTGTACAGCAATTACTAAATTCTAGCCTTAATTTTTCTCTACAGCAAGCCTGAAAGCAAACCAAAGTGTTTACACTAAATACAGCCTTTTAGATCACATCATAAACATTACCACAGGGCAACAGCATTGGGAAAACACCACCTGTTCTACACAGACTGAGCTTTCCACAAGATGCGTCTCTGTAAGCCTGGTACACTCGAGTGGGAATCTAAAAAAATCCCGTCAGAGCAAACACCAAAAAAATTAATTCAATAAACTCAGGATTTCTTTAAAAGGATTATTCTACACGTGCAACTTCCTGCCAGGTATTGACTCTCTCACAGGTTTATTGGTTACAATGTCTAAAGTCTTTTGTTCTTACTCTGCCAGCCCTGCAAGGCTGCAAGTTATCCCCCACTTGCTGAGCCAGAGACACCTGCAGAGAGGTGCAGAGCTGTCCATGCCATACTCATTTTCACGGCTCTAAAGCATTTTATCAAAGACAGGGCAAAGGTGAGCCTCAGGACCTGTGGTGCCAGCCCATCCCAGTGCTAACCATATGAACTGTTATCTTTGGGACAAAATACTGGGGGCACTGTGTTCTTTCTGGATGTCACATGCTGCGATTGTGATCTACTCAAAAAGAATTGTCACTTCAACACAAGAACCTTCCCAGACACTAAAGCAAGGCAAACATGCACCCTGTCCCAATGTCCCTCAGCACATCAGAAGTGTGCAAAGTTAAGTGTTAATGGCAACTAGGTCTTTGAGGAGCTGCACCAGTTGTGCTGGCCCACAGGTCAAAGACTTGGAGAACTGGAAAAGATAAAATTAGCTGCTATTGATCCATTGAGGATCACGACTGCAGAGATAGGTTAGGGCTGCACATTGGAGCCCTGAGTATCTGATGTTGTGCAACACAGCAAACAAAACAGCCCCCATGGAAACACTGTGCATGCAGCACTTGCTCAACTTTACTGAGGTTGATTACAGAGAAGTTTATTTAGTAGCCCCTTTCAAGCTCCAGAAACAAATACGCATCTTGGAACTCAGGTGATGGTGCCAGATCCATAAAGAGACTTGGATATTGGCACAGTTGGCGTTACACCACCTAAATGCTCAGTGTCCAGACATCTAGCTCAAGCTAAATGCTTGGGGAAAGCTGTCACTAAGATTTTAAAAATGTCTCTCAATGTGGACCTGCATGGTCAAAAGGATACATCTAGGATAAAGTAGGAACTAGACCTCTGTTCAGTCCTTTGTTTCAAAAGAAAGAGACTGGTTTTATCTGGGCTGCTCTGATATTTCCATTTCCTTCCCATTATTGAGAATTCATTTTTTAATGAATTTAATGAATTATAATGACAGACTCTGCTTGCCCAAAAGCCCAGTGATAGGAGACCTATCTATGGGGTGGGAGACTTGCTTGCACTTTGCTAATGTGCAGCAGGGATTTGGTAAGGTCCAGGACTCTCACATCCATAGGGACAAGCAGTGAGTGCCCTGAGCACCCTGCTCAAGCTCAACCCACTAGTAACTGCTGTGGGTGCCCACAGGGTCCAGCAGTGGCAATGATGGGAAGTTCACTGCAAGGCTCTTGCTGTACTGAAGTTCCTTTGCAGTTGTGTGCTCAGATTCTCAGCTTCTCCCTCTGCTGCTATCACCCCATTGCAGCTACCAGGCAAACCATGGAGTAGCCTCCCACTGGGCTCCACTAAAAGAGATTTTACAAGGTAACTGCAAGGTGTTCAGAACATGCAACTCAGGTCTCAGGAATTCACATCACGAAGCAAAGCAATTATAAGCAGCTTTCATGCTCAAAAATGTGCATTTGCTCTAATTCACCTACCACCCTTCTTCACTGCTACAGCCTTCAACATTCAACAGTCAGCCTAACAGTGGCTGAGTATGGAAAATTTATAAAAAATCTTTTAAAATCCAGGCTAGCCACTGCATGCATCTGTCAGAATGGGGCAACAGACAAGAATACCCGGCTCAAAGCTACAAGAACAGTAGGTATCACTGGTAGGTACGTGTATGTGCTGGCACACTGCTCTGCTCTGACCAAAGCAGTTTCACTGGCTCCCTCTGAACATCAGCAACCATCAGTCACTTAATAACAACCACGTGTGTCTGTATGATCCAAATAGGATAGTTTAAAAGTGGTTCCTTCAAGACAATTTAAAAGTCATAGCATTCTAACATGTAACTCCACAAGTGGCAATTCCTGGTGCAGCACCTGCCTTCCAAACCCAATTTCAGTGGAGGACTTTTTCCCAGATTTCTGGGTTCACCTGGCCCAGAGAACCTCCTGGCCAGAGGCTGCAGAGCCTGAATCCAGGCATGGTTGGCACAGCCCTTCGCAAGTGAGCAGCAGGGGACCAAGCTGCCCTTCCACTACAGACACAGCTGCTACACACAGCCCAAGGACACCAATTTTACTGAAACGTCAGAGTCTGAAATCTCTGGGGTTTTTTTTAAAAATTGAAGGTGGACTAAATTCTGCTGGTGTGTGATACTGACCACCTTGCAGAGGCCCTTGGCAGAGGTGTGAAAGCTAGGAAACACCATGCTCTGCAGGGACAGTGGACATCAGTCTGGGTCCATGCTCTGAACAAGCAGAAATTTTAGGCTGTGACAGAGGAGCTTTACAGCTGAGGCCTTCTAACTGACAAAACACGAGCACAAGGTGCAGCTCTGACCCTTGCCTAAATGAAAATGAATTTCCAATGCCTTACACACAGAAATTAATTGCTCTGAAAGGTAGCTCTATTGTTCAGAAGCATTCCTTCCATAATTACTGTATTTCTCCTTACAGAGACAAACAAATGGCAAATGTATTGCTGAGACTGCCAGTTTTCCAACCTCCAGGCATTGTAACACAAGGCCTGTATCCATTGATGACGTAAGTCACGGCTTTAAGAGCCTTCACATTTCAAAAAAAACAACCCCAAACATCCTGGGTAACTGTAGTTACTTTACCAAACCACAAGCATTCACAAGTACCCACCACAATATACTGTTGGGGCTATTAAAAAATACTTGCAACAGATCGTGTTCACAAGCTCTCGCAGTATTAAACAGCCATTTCTTACCTTAATTTGTTTGAATTTGTCATCCTTCTCAGACTTCGTTTTTTTTCCTGCAACAACAGAAGGAAGATTTCATAAAGTCGTGTGTGCCATGAGTTATCCTTCACACTTTCTATATTTACCAACAAATAGCATCAAAGTGTGCCTCCAAATGGCAGAACTTTTTAGCAAAGGGAGAACACATTTTGCTTTATTTTACCCTTCCCTTAAGGCCTGGGCAGCAAAAGCTTCACCTTGAATGCTCTGGCTTTGTGTTTCTTTTTTAAAGGGCTACAAAAGAGAACCACTATGGGACTAAGGAAAGCAATAGCAGTCAAAAAATCAAAGTGAAAAATATGGAAGAATTACAAAAAACAAGACCTGTTAAAAAAAATGAAGGGGGAGAAAAATACTCTTAAAGGGAAAAAAAAATCAAAATGTATGTCTCATCACATTTCTGACATTTTCTCTGTAGCTATAGGAAAAGGGAGATTGTTAATTGATTTAATGTGAAAAGAGATCACAATAAACTTCAACCAATATTTTTGTAAATACTTGCAACCTGGTAGGGAAATACATATTACAATTCATGCAAAAGTGGTTTATGCAATCATGCTGGACTTGGAAATTCAGAAAACCACACAGCATGTGACCCTCACAAAATGTCATGCGCCTTGGCAGACCCCAGTGTTGCTGCCCCTGCTCTGACCTGATGTAGAACCTCAGACTTGCTGGTGGAAGCTCAGCTCTACCCCATTGTTAGCACAGAGGTGTACCAGGAGTTTCTCCCATCTCTACTACACAAAACCACTGAAAATTAGAAATGTTTGCAGCCAAATTCTTTTGCTCCCACACATAAGTTTAGCCACATGCCACAAAAAAAGGGCATGTGAAAATATATATGAGGCTCAAACTGTGTCAGAGTTTTACAGTAACTGGACTTTCTGCAAGATCTTCTCCTGCTACAGCCCCCATTCCCAGAATCTCAGCTTTAAAGATGAATTTTTGTGGTTCCTACATGAATCTACTGCCAAGGGACATGTTACGGTCTGGGGGAACGTGCCTAAACATACAAGATACACTATTGACAAGAGACTGGAAAGAGTTTCAAAACAAATGTTCTACCTTTTGCACACTGATGTCACTTTCACAGTATGATTCTGCCCCAAAAATGCCATGGTTCATCATTTCCAGTCACACTGACCTTAAACTGAAGATCTGCCTTTCACTTCTCAATCTAAGAAAATAGCAAACTGAGCTACAGGTGAACTGAATAGGATTTTAGAGGAACACCATGTGTTTGGTTTGCAGGTTATCTTTTCATCCAAAATCCTAGACAACACAGGATACCAGAGGACTAAGGAAACCATTGTTCTACTGCACAAACCAGTAAGGAAGCTGTAAGAAAGCTAATGAGCCATAAATAAACCAATGTTTCTATTTTGAAAGAAACCAAATACTCACGAGATTGACCTGCTGGTTAGGTCTCCTCCTGGCAGGCAGGAGATTTAATCCCTAAATTTGGGGATTCAGACAGTTTCCCATTTCACCATTATTGTGCTCTGGGGCCTGGTTTTTCATGGTCTTTGTAACTAACAACATGGTTTCATGGTTTAATGTTCTGAGCAGAGTGTACTGCTCTCACTCAGATCAAGATAGAGACAGTTTAATTGTACCCTTGCTTGAAAAAAGATACCAGAATGTCCGCCACCATATTCTGAATGACCCCTACTGAGTTGAATGTGTTGACTTTTAATAGCCACTAATCATATTCCTTGACTGAAGGAGACCTGGGACTAGGTTCTGAACACAACTCCATCAGCTTTAACAGACAAATATCAACAGCTTGGGGGTATCACATCTCATTGATACTCTCTTCTGAATGTAGCCCATTTTTCATACAGCTGTTCTTAAGTTCCCACTCATTTCCCAGCCAGCCAGGGCACCATGTGCAGCTTGCATTGGTGGCTTGTTGCATACTGAGCTACCTGCAGTAGGTGTTTTTCTCAACACAATGCCCTCAACAGCTCTTCATGTTGACAAGCTCTCCCCTCTACCTTTTTTGGAAGGTCTTTCAGATAATGGCAGCATCCGGTACACCCTGAAGGCATTGTTTCCTTTCTTTATACTTTTGTCCTTCACTTCTTCTATGTCAGGCAGGGAGTTCATAGCACAACGGAAGTTTGCCTTCCATGTCTTTGGATCAGGTTTATCTACTCCTGACTGGTATTTTCCTAAGCAAGAAAAGAAAGTTAGGCACACATGACACGTGATTGAAAACCTAAGGCAAATTAATAACAGCGTAGGTTAGCTTCAAGGTATCAGCCTTTGGTTCCCATGACAAGCATTCAAACAATAGCTGAGGTTACAAGAGAGTGCTGTGATCTCATTCTCATGCACGTTTCTAGAACAGATGATGAACAGCTTGTGCTCAAGAAAGACCCAGGGCACGGCAGATTAGATGTGACTCCATAACAACATGGAAAAGCTTGCACAGCATTTACCTTTATTATGTCTGGCTCAAATCCATAGAAGGGCATAAAGAGCCTAAGGGCCTATGTGTACAAAGTACTGACTGTGCTCTACTCCTGACAGTTTTGAAGCCAATGTTGTTAACATTTAAATCAATTAAATCACTGTGTTCCTCAATGCAAATGAGTTACAGCCCTTCAATAAAGCTGGAGAGTATCATAGGCCTTGAAAAAGGCACTTAGCACTTAGCACTGGAAACTTAAGTTCACTCTCCGTGTTAGTAAAAGCAAAGACAAGAAAGAAGGAAAATGTAACTTTAAAAGGGAAAACAATGTGAAAATCTGTCCTGCAAAAAGAGAGTTCCAATACCTGTGTGAATTGCCCAGTTTCTAAATAAGGGAGCATCTTTTTCAACATCCCACCCGTGTCTTGCGGCATGCATCCAGGGAATCTGAAAAATCTTCTTCTCCTGGAAGGGAAAACAAACGGGAAATGCCAACACTGATAGACTTGAGGGATCTTCTGACGACTTTAAGTCACTCATTTATAAGCACAGTTTCAGCATCTCCAAGTGTTTTGCTCCCCTCTAGCCCAGTGTCACTGTCACTGAAATCAACAGGAAAATATCCACTGGCATCACCAAAAGCAGAATACAGACCAAGTATCTGAAATACTCAGAAGCCACTTCATGGAAGATGAGCCTGGCAGCTTTCCAAGCTGACACATGGAAAAAACATTCAGTACTACACATTTCTAAACTTTCAGACAAAGGGTAGTTTTGTCAGCAAAGACACTTTTATGATCAGGAAAAATGTATCTGAAACTAAACAACCATAGGAACAGAGCAAAATCAAGGGATTTAGAATCCAGCCAGTAAATACTAGCATGGTGAAGGAAAGAGATCTTGCAAATTTGTATGCCAAGCAAACAAACATAAGAATATATCAACTGTAGACATCTCTCCAGTGGGGATAAAAACACCAGACACTCATGTGAAGTAGTGCATTGAAGATACCTGGACATATTTTAGTTCAGAAACTTCAGACCAAAGAGAAGTGCACTTAAAGAAATGCAAAGGAAGGCTTTTTTAAAATTTGCTCTTTTAACACACAGATAAATCAGGGCATGCCTTCCATGGTGTCAGTATAAACTGATTCCCCAAGGGATTATGGAAGATCCCTGGTACCTATTTAAGATGATAGTTTTAGGATGTAGCTCAAGCTCTGGGGGCCCAATGGCTTTCAGAGCTTGAACAGCATGTTTCCCACACTCCTTCCACAAGCACATAGCACACAGGATACTGGGCCAAAAGGATAGTGGATCAGATGTGCTTTTATGTCACACAACACAGTAATGAATTCCTTTGTCCTGACCTACAGGGCTGCTTCAGAACTCTTCATGCTCTTTTCTGCAAAGCCATACAAGTGGAGCTTGTTCCACTTGTTTTTTCTCCCCTTTTGGGAAGAATACTTCTTATCTGGCTTCACATGCAGACATATTGCACTATAAAATCTGCCACTGCAGGTTTATATCGAAATATCAGTCTGTGAAGAGAAAAGTACTTCCAGGGCAAAATCCACCCTCCTCCTGCAGCAGCCACCTGAGCTATGCTGCTTGAATTTCACCCTAAAAGAGCCTATTTCTCTCTACTGACTACAAATAACTCTAGACAGGCAGCTCTCATTTAAATGACTGCATTGTAGATGTCTGGTCAGGTGAATCCTTCACCCTTTCCCCTTCCCCCAACAACTACTTTTCTTTACTGTCTGTCTGGTTAATATTTCACTCATGACAAGGTTAGGTTTATTTCCCTTCCTTCCCATGTGATCTTTTCTTCTTCTGAGCCTGTGTTTCGTCCTTCAACTCTTGTCTTTAATCCTTTCTGTCACATTCACTTGTTCAGAATTGCATTCTTCCCTTCTCACTTGGCTTCATCTTTAATGTGGTGAAAGCACTGATTTAACATGTTCCTCATTCCCCTCAAGTCCTCACTCTCTCAATCTTCCTCTTAATGTAGTTCCATCACTTCTCTCACACGTCTGTTGCCTCTTTACTCTTCCCTCTACTTATAAGTAAATCATCAACAGAGTTACTTCTTTCCCCAACTCGAAGAAGTCCAAAGAAAGCCTCAAACCCACTATTTGTGGTCCACAACACTACTGTATTCATCAGAGCTAAGATAAGCTTCCCTGCCTTTACTCTTCCATAGACTATAATAAGCATGGGAAGAAAAAACCATATTTCCATAGAAAACAGTTTCTATCAACAAGAACTTTAAGAATAGACCAGATTAAAACAGACCATCTGATAATTCAAAACCTAGCAGACTGAACAAAACTCCAGACATAGCATCCTGTCATCATCAACTGTACTCACTGCTTCAAAAGAAGGTGCAAAGACACTCAACAGCAGTCTAAGTGGTCATTACAGTGCTTCTGTTCATTACGGAAAGTTCTTTCCAATCCCAGATGTCTTGAAGCACAGGAATGATACCAAATTATAACACAAATAACACAATCACGGAAGCTATGTGTATTATAATTTTATAATACATATATAAATTGACACACCTATACAGAACATACCAATTTTCTTACTGACTACCAAATATCTAATCTTCCCTGAAATCCTGCAAAGACTGCTGATTACATCAATACCATGTAGTTGAGTGTTCTGCCCTAGTTTACCTGGATACTTTCTATTTAAATACTACTTCTTTATTTCACACATCATCAAACATTACCTATATTCTTCTTCAGTCAATGCTGCCTAATAATGACCTTAACAGGAAAGGGCTCATCAGTGCTTTCTCTCAGACTTGGAAAACCATGGGCTGACTGGTACAGCATTCCATCACTGGACTTTTGTGTAGGAGTCTCGTGTTTCTGTTAAAAAATTAGCCTCACCTAAAGTCAAAAACATGACCTACAAAAATTTTGCAGTGTGACAGGAATTGCTACCAAACTCCAGTGGGAACACCAAAAGCGAAAAGCTGTGACATTCTTAGAAATAGGCATGAAAAGGAAAGTAGATAAAACCTCAGCTGGTTAGAGCACGGCGCTACTAACGCCAAGGTTGTGGTTTCAATCCCCACATGGGCCACTCACTCAAGAGTTAGACTTGATGATCCTCATGGGTCCCTTCCAACTCAAAATGTTCTGTGATCTGTAATCACTTGGAACTCTAGTATCGCAAAATGCTTGGAGCACGTGCTTGGGCATGAGACCACACACTAGTTACAAAGTCATAGGACAAATCTTAAATAGCAGAATCCATCTCCAAGGTAATACTCCACGCATCCATCAAAGCAGCAGGTTGCCTCTTTGTTACAGCTACTTGGAATGTTTTCATTCTAATTTCCTTTTCCAGATCCATGAGGAACAGTGACCTCTCATAATCTCCCTCCTCACACCACCTCTACCCTCTACTGAACTATGTAGTTTCCTTAACACCTCCCAGTTTTGTCTCTCTGGGAAGGTAAAGAAATTCCCTTCCTCCTTCATGTCACTCAGAAGGATAACATTTTCACCAGAGAGGTACACAAGTATTTATTTTTTAAGCCCTATCAAGATGGGTTTGTTCTGGAGATATAATGATGAACTGACAGTAGGGGAAAGAATTTTGTGTCAGCTGTACCTGATTTGACATTTCTAACTGAGAGAGGTTTAATTCTTTCCTCAGTTTGGAAAAAATCCCTAAGAACAGCCAGCCAATGTAAACCCAGAATGGTTTCATATTTAAATTTTATTTCCTTAAAAGCTGTGCACACACACGAGTTTCATTCTCTTGATAATCTGACACACCTTCTTTTCTAAACTGTGAACTGTCCTTTACCAAACTCTGATTAAAATATACAAGTCCTAAAATCCTAGAGCCTCCAAAGTTGATTCTGTGGGTATAGAACAGGCTGTGATACACATGACACTGTATCATTAATTTCAATCATGGCTTTGTTTATGGTCAGGATTCACAGCAAAAATAGAAATATTTTTGGTTTAATGATCCATTGTTAGAATGAATGTTTAAACATTTTTAAACAGAAATGCTCAGATGTGCAATTATCTTGTTGAACATCCTAAAGGCGATCCAGACTGACGTCAAATCAGAGGGTAGAAGCGGGGAATCAGAGTTTAATAAACCTCAAGGCGGAGAAATTATTTTAGGATTAGGCAGGAACGCCCAGCAAAGGACAGCAGATACGGACTGTCAGCAGGAAACCTGACACCAAAATAGAGATATTCAAGGAGGGGGACCCGAATATGAGACTCAAATTACAAAGACAACAGTAAAAACCGGTCTCCTCCTCTTCAGCTGTGACCCCATTATGCAAGAACAAGGACCTACTCAAATTCACAGGGCAGCTAACTAGGAAATGGATAAAGCAATATTTATTAATCCAGCCACAGTGTGTGAGAGTCACTGATGCAGGAAGTTCCTGAGAAACAAGATTCATAGCTGAAATATAAAGCATTCTTGATAATTTCATAGTCGTGAGCACTTCTAGCTTTGAAAGCTGAAAAGTCGTAATTTCAATTGTTATTCCTCTACTCTAAAAATGAGCACCACATCACATGAGTACCACAACTACTACTGCCATAGGGAGGATACCATACTGTTTGGGTTAGTGACTAAACCAGAGAGGCAGTTCTTACGTTTCTGCACCTGATTTTGTGCATTTCCACCCATTCTGATAATAAAGTAGCCTCTGTAGCGAAAACAGCTTCATGCTTTTCTGTGCGGTGAATTACTCTCCTGCATAGCGCAGAAAGCATGCAACATTTCCAGAATTTATTACTATTCAAAGTCTCAAATACACTCCTAGGTTTTACTCATCCAATCGCAATAAATTCAAATTGGGCACTGACATTTCTGAGCTCACGCTTGTGGGTTCAAAGTGTCTTGAGCACTTAGAAAGAGCTCAGGACCAGGAATATTAGGTTTGAGTCTGGCAGGGGAAAAGTTACCCTATTTTCTCCCAGGCTGAGAAGTAACCGAGAAGTCACACAAATCTGAAACAGGAGATCGTTGCTTCAACTCTGAGTCTAATGCAGAACATAGTCTTCCACTTCAGGAAGAGCATTTTTATCACATCCCTCTCATGCTACTTGTTGAACAATGTGTTACTAGGTTAAAAAAACGTCCTAGCAGAGTCTCCAGAAACACTTTCTTCAGCAAAGAGTTGGAAAGTGCTTTCAAATGAGCCACAAATCCACCAGACTAACGCAGGACGCTTCAGATCTGGCAGGCGAGGCCGGAGGAACAGGTTGAGCAGGAAGCATTCAGCTTTGCCCTTCCTCCCCACGTCACCCTTTTGAAAACCAGGAATGAGCTGATTTACCTATGCAGACCTCAGCCACTGCTATCAAGTTCCACTTCAGCACGCGCATGCACACCCCCCCTTACCTTATTTATCCATTTCAGCCCTGGTATTCTGTTAGAGTTGATTTGTTCTTCCAGCCAGGGCCGCATCCGCATCCTTTCGACAGGCATTGTCACCCACCTGGGAAGGAGCTGCAGGGAACAAGGGACAAGGTTACTTGTCTGGCAGGCAGAACCCCCGGGCAGCTCCTCCACCTCCGCACAGTACACTTATTAAAGCTTTGCAGGCACTAAACAATTGTAAAGGTAGTCATTATTTTAGATCTGTGTGCAAGCCTCCCCTAAGAGCAACTAAGATGATAAAGTCTTCTTTATGGCAGAAAATACTCTTCTGGTACACTTGGATTAGGAAAACCTTCACCTGAAGAAGATATAGGATATTGGCAAAAGCTTGTCTGTTGATACAGGTGGGATACCAGAGGTCACAAAGAAAAACAATTACTCTCTTGGAGATATCTCTTTTTGGTCCACGTACCTGCATTTGCACAAGACCTTTTTTTGCCAAG
Source organism: Struthidea cinerea (assembly GCA_013397865.1). Taxonomy (NCBI): domain Eukaryota; kingdom Metazoa; phylum Chordata; class Aves; order Passeriformes; family Corcoracidae; genus Struthidea; species Struthidea cinerea. The sequence continues at coordinate 818,590 of VZTI01001213.1, read as the reverse complement.
AAAAAAATACGTCATGAAAAAAATTCACGTGCAGGAGGCATCATTGTACTAGCTAAAATGATGCTCCTGCTAACAAAAGGGCTTTCAAATGGCTTTTTCAGTCCCATGAACTTGACTAGAATTAATAAAAATACATTTTACATTACAGCAATTTAGCAGACCACTTTGGTTGTGGCTGAGTAGTTTGACCCCCTCCCTCCAGCTTTCTCTGATCAATCCAGTCACTGATTTTTTTAGCTGTTATTTTACATTTCAATGCTGTTCAGCTATGAAGAGAGTGCTTCACACACCCCTCAGCTGCACTATGCCACCTGATATCTTTCAGTTAAGACTCAAACTGACTTCTTTTTCTCTCTGTCTGTCTCTCTCTCACACACACACACGTGACCTTGATGCCACTTCCCTGTTTAGAGCTGTAAATTATTGACATAAGAGTCCAAAGTCTTGAACCTGAGGCAGAAAATTTTAAAAACATTAACTTATCTCAGGCACCCTTTTGAAAGCGCCAACTGGCACTAGATGCAGATTAAAGCAAGGCATTAAACGCCTGTTAAGCAGCCTGGAACCCATCATTTCCACATTCAAGTACTTGCATTTAGGCTGCTGCTTCTCCTTGCCCCCTCTGCACCGGGCTCAGCTCCTTCCTCTCTCTTTTGCTCTTCACATCTGTGTTCTCTGCATCATTCTTAACTTCTCTGCTCCACTATTCTTGTCACCTTTGATCTTAAAAATAGAAGAGAAAAAGAAAAATTTGAAAGCACACAGCAATGGCACATGTAAGTGGGTTTGTTCTCGCTTCCTATGGGAGTACAGGCATGGGACAGACTAACAATTAGGCAGTACCAAGCCCACACCCAGCACAAGAGGAAGAAAAACTTTCAAAGTTTCCTCTCATTGCTCTGAGGATATGTATTTCCTGAAACTAATAAGGAATTAAAACCTGAATGTAACAATAAGGTTCTTTGATGTGTTCAGAGAATTTACCAGCAGCCATGCTCACACCAATCTCTTAGCAAACATATTGGTATTTTGTTTACTACTGTGCGGAGCTGGTCACTTGTGCTTCAGCTGCAGCCTGTTGCCGTAACTACAAATTTCTAAAATAGCTCAGAAAATGGTTGCAACTGCTCAGCTCCCTTTCAGGTTCTCTTCAGATAGGAAAGAACAGCCAGCCCCAGGAACCCAACAGTGGCCAAGGCCTTGTGCATATCCCCTCTCTGTGTAAGAGGCAAGATGTTTTCTGGGCGAGGGTGATGCGGGTACAGTTTTCTCAGCCCCCAGGCTGGTGGCAAACAGCTGGCTGTGCCACTGCACCCCGCTCCCCTTGGCACCAACAATCCTCATTCAGGTTGCAGAATGTGTACGGGAGATCTCTACCATCTTCCCCTACTACAGTTTGAGTCAAAGCTGAAAAATGCAAATGGCAATGTACTAAAAACATGAGCAAATTTTTATTTGTCCGACAAGGAAGAAACAATTATCTGCAAAAGATGCATTTCTTTGTAAGGTATCTTTAAGTATGCATGCATTTTGGGACAATTCCTGGAAACACGGTGCATCAGATTCAACATTCAATATGAGTGTTCCCATTTAGCAGTCGGGCTCCTCTTGTCTTCTGGATAATGAGCCCCTAAGACAAATTTCAAGCCCATCTGAATGAACAAATTAGACAGAAGGCAGAAAAGTCATCTTGAAAGCAGCAGCAATGAATCCCACTTGGGACAGGCAACATGGAAGAAACAGCAGCTGCCTTTGTGCAAAAGCAATACATTTCAGGAAACGAGAAATCTGCCGACAATCACTACTACGAGGAAGCCAGTCTTGCCCAAAATGGCAGAGTTGAGCCAGCCTGTATCTTCCCCTCCACATCCCTGGGGGTTCCCCAGCTGCTCCCCTGCAGATGCTGAGGAGAGGTGCTCATCTTTTTGGCACCCTGGGATTCCTCTGGGATTAGCAACTGCAGCCGTCAGCACACACCTTCACATCCGTCACCCACACCAAGACAAATTAATCCAAGGTAATCAAGAGAGAAGTTTGGCTTGCGAGAAGGGAGGAGTGACTCCCAAGATCTGTTCATCTGAAAATAAATTCAAACCCAGCTAAAAATAATCCCACAATGATGTTCAGCTGGAGGGAACAGTGGGTTCCAGAGTTATGTCCTTCACAGAGGGGCAAGTACAGCCGTGCTTCTGCTCATCAAAACACAACCCCCACCCCATGCTCCTTTAAGAGCACATGCTGACGATAATAAAGCTCAGTGTCTTCAGAAGACATTCCCAGACCTGTTTGCCTCAGGACAGCACTGACCACAGTGGTGCTAAAATGTAGCAGGGTTTTTGGCAGTTGCATGTCAACAACATCCTTTTGATGAAAATACCAAATCAATTCTACTGAGTAATTGCATGTGGGAAATGAAGGTGCCATATCTCCATCCAGAGCTGTCAAATGCCTGATTTATTTGTACAGAAAGAAACATCAGCTTCTGCACTGCCTTAAAAGTAGCTCCTGTCTGTCCGTAAATGGCATTACCGGGTGCACTTGAAACCTTATTCCACTGGCTCCAGGTGGGAGAACCTGGAGTCCATCCATCAGTGAGTACAGACTCAATCACCTGACATTCAGAATCATTCCAGTTTGTAAAGACCTTTGAAATGCTCCGAAATAGGCAGCAAAATCATGTAAAGTTTCAGGGGCCATTGCCTAACACCATGCCAGCTTCACCATCCAACAGAATATATCAAATATAAAACAAACCTACAAAGTCAGAAACTAAGGTGAGCCCTACAGAACAGCAGGCATGTCAAGTTTCTTGCCAGCCTCTCTCCAGTGTTTACCCAGATGAAATAAAAAAAGCAGAAGCAGTTGATCTTTTTAAGGAGAACAAAACATCAACATTTACAATCTGGAGCAGGCTTTAAAACTAAAAGCACTTACACACCTACCTCCCACTCCCAATCAGCCTTAATGTTGCACTTCCCCTGCACATTCACACCTAGAAGAAGCTACATGGCAGCCATTGGTATTTTTTGTACTGGGGGCAAGTGCACGTCTAACAGTATTTTCAGAGCTGCCAAGGCATCCAGTTCTCACTGGCTTCACCACTACCATGATCTCCTGAGCTGTGGGTACCCATCCGCTGGCCTAAGCAAACCTCTCCAGAAGCCTGGTTACTTTTGCCTGCCTGAACCTCCACACTCTGGTTAACCAGGAGGAAAATGGCTTAATGACTGCCTTGAGTCACTTGACACCATCTTCCTCCACCCTGCAGAGACCATGGATGGAGGTAGCCAGGGAGAGGAGCAGAGCCAGCCGGGACTGCAGAGGGAAGGAGCAGCACCAGCTCCACCAGTGGCAAAGAAACACCTCGTACTCTATCACTCCATCACCCTTCAGTCAGTTTTGCTGCATGCTAACACTACTCTTTGCATAGGCAGCTTTCTGAAGAAGTCCAGGAACTCAGCAGGCTTACAAGCAACACCTCTTTCTGCAGGGTCTCTTTCATCTGTTTGAACCTGGACAATGGCTCCCATCCTGCTGAAAGGCACACATGACAGCACAAACAAGAGAGGAAGGCACTGTGGCACAGGAGTGGGAAGGAGGAGTTGGGAAGGACAGGGAGGGATCCCCTTAATCCAAAACTGTTCCTGTGCTTTTAGACAACAGCTTTAAATCTGGATAGTACTGACCCAAAGAATCTCTTTGCAGAGAACACAGGAAAATACTAAATACTCCCAGAGACTCTGTGTTGAAGTCTTTCTGGCATTATGTTGAAAATAATTCCTGTTTGTATTTTCTTCTGGTTTATCACTCTCTCATGATGGAGGAAAGGAAGAATAATCACCAAGAAACACAGCCAGCTCCAGATGGGACCTCAGAAAGCATCTTCCTGCCCTATCTGAAAAGAGGAGCTCATTTGGACATTGTAAGTAGGACTACCTGCTAGGGTATCACTTTATGATTCTTAGTAAGACATTCCTAGTAAGACAGCAGTCTTCAAAAGCCAGTGTTTTTAACCATGCCTCCTACAAATGTATTAAGACTGATAGCTCCATGAATATAATTTTCCTTTTCTTGCTCTTTTTACCACCTGTCTCCATATCAGAGGGGGCCACAGTCAGGGGCATTTTCTGTTTTGGGGGTGGAAGTTTAAATATATCAATGGACATTAAGACATCAAAAAAATTATTCCCAAGCCAGTGGCAAGTGGGCAAGACATCAGCCCCAACTCACTGGCATTTGCATGGAGGGGGAGGCCACTGGGAGCCTGTGAAGACCCATTTCCATACAAGAAGCATGGTCCATGCATGGGCTGCCACCACAGTTTATGGAGGGAATATTTTGATCTTCTTTGAAGCTTTAATTACTGCACTGTTCGTGCTCGTCCTGTGGTCAGTTCAGCCTATTTTTTGCAACTAGAAACCTCCAGAACATGGTGAAGGCTATTCCTCAACAAGCTATAAACTGGTTGCAATCTGCGTATACACATATTTTCATTCCATAACGTTTGATAAAGAGCTTGTAGTTCTCCCTGCTCTCCACCAGAACATTCTAGTAAGTCTGACTTGTTTTTTCCTTGACAGAGACAACACTCCTGCCATACAGAAAGTGTAACCTTTGAGAATGAAGAGCTCTTCACTAGAATTACAGCATATGCAGACAGAAAGTGAAAGCAATGGCATGGCAGATATTACATCTGAGCAGTACACGATGGTCTCTTTCCTTCAGTTTCACTCTGGCAGCATCTGGATAACTGAAAAGGCACAAAGGTTATCCCAAAAACAGAAGCCACTATATGCCTGTGGGTACTTTCTTAAAAGTATGTTTCTGTGGCACAAAAAAAAAAAAAAAAAAAAGCCAGAAAAGCAGTTCTTCTTTCCCTATCACAAAGTACCTAGTTAAAAGATTTGTCAGTATATGGAAGTGTTATTAATGGTTGTGAAAACTTAAGGTGGGATAAGATCTTGGAGGCACATTTATGACGTAGGTCACAGCCTTTGCTCAGAAAAACATCTGTTCCTCAGAGGACACGTGCAGAATATTGCATGGTATTGATTTACCTTTTCTCTGCAAATACAGAACTGGCAATATTGGTTTTTTGCAAAGTTATCTTTACTTGTGTTTTGCTGATAAACTTTTAAACTATTCCCTTTTTTTTTTGCTAAGGCTGATGCAGTTAAGAAAAGCATCAACCATCCCATGTGACCAAAGAGATATGCTGAAATGAGACCATATGCTAATTTTAGGATTCAGAGAACTGGGTTCTGTATTTGTGTGTGTGCCAAGACTGTTCCAGCATACAAGGAAACATGATCTTTTTTTAAAGAACAGTACTTGGAGCAAAATTCTGCTCTTTGGTCACAGACTGAACTCTGCCTTCATACAGGATTTTGCATATATGACCACCTTTTTCAGCTATTCTGCTGTGAATACCACTTTCAAAGATTTAACCATTTGTACTCTGAGCAAAGCCCTGCTCCAAAGTCAAATTCGTCAGTGGGATAGAGACTCCCAGATAAGAAAACCTGTTAGACTCACCTTCTCAGAAATACTTCAGAAATGTGAGATTGACGCTGAAAGAACAACAGAAGTGCACTTTACTCAGCTTCTTTGACTGTGGGCACCTGAAATCCCCCTGCCCGCAGTCTGTGGGGAGACAAAAGCTCTGCCTGGTACGTTTTCCATCTGTCATGAGGTGAAGGAGAATCTTACCACAGATAAGGCATGCCTCCTTTCTGATAATCCCAAATTATGCAAATATCCATATCTTTTTTTGGAACCAACAGCAAAACACTTCAATAAAGAGTAGTAAATGAGGAAAAGTGGGCATTGCCATTCTTAGAGGTACAAGGGTTACAGGTTAAAAATTAAATCCTTGCTTAGAAAACAGATATGAAGCAAGAAAACCCATAAAAACCAGTAATAGACTTTCTGGATTCATAGCTAGTTAGAAAGCAAAACCTACGCTCTTTGGTCTTTTAATTGCATGTAATAGTGCCTCTTTTTCCTTCCCATTATTCTGTTAGTGATGCCCTGTTGAACAGGGAGGGATGGGGGAAACATCACTGGCAGGTTTGCTTCTCACTAAGCACCTCTTGCCGTGAGCTCCCTTAAAGTATTCGCCACGGCCAACTGCTCCTGTGTTGGCTGTTAACACTTGATCCACATTGTAGCAATGGCAGTATTTTTCGTGCTCTTTCCCAATGTTTTGGTGACAGCAGAAAAGACTACGTCCTTCCTGCCCGTCACCAAGAGAGAGCTCACTGCAGCCAGGAAAGGTGGTACCTTATTTTCTCCAGTGCCTGCAGGAAGGAGACAACTTCATCAAGACAGGCCAGAAAGCCAAGAGTTGGACAGCAGGCAGGGTGGGGGAGCACAGGTCCTGGGCAGACTGGTGTAAGGCATGGCCTGGCCATTAAGAAGAACCTGTACAGGCAACCACCGGGCAATACTTCACCTGCCTCCCTAGGTTCCCAAACAAAATGTGGCAGAACCACAACAGGACTACGGCTGCTAAGGGGAAAGTTTTGTGGGGTGGTGAAAAACCTGGGAAACCAGGCTGCTGCATGACAGATTCATGCTAGCAACAGCTACCCAACTTTCCAAGGCTCTGCAATGCAGTGTCCAGGTTGTGTCCACCTCATTGCAAGGCAGATGGAGGAGGAGGGAAGCATTCAGCATGCACTCCTCTCCTGCTGCTGTTCCCAAGAAAGATACACAAAGTAGAATAAAGAAAAGCCCTTTTATCCTCAAGGGACAGAGGGCAAAAAACAACCACCCTGACTTTCCCTGAAAACAAAACAAAACCCGAACAAAACAAAGGCAAAAATAACTCAAACATGATTTGAAATCAGCCTTACAGACTGCATGTTAAACATGCTCAGGAAAATGTACAGTGAGAACTCATACTGTATATAGAGTATGTTTCATCAGCCCTACAGCATTTCTGTTCCACCCAAAGGGTGTTAACATGCCCTGGCTGGGATTCAGACGTTACACATCAAAACAGACTCTTTGGTTTCCATGCAGACCTTATTCTCCCTCAGCAGCAAAGACATGAGTTGTTATTTTGCAGTGATCCCAGGCCTCATCAAAGTTAGCCCTTGGATTTGTAGACTACAAGTTCACTGAAGAAAAGCCATCTCATTTTAATACAATAAACCCAGAAGGTTGCTCTTTTTTGCTTCTGGACTTAGCCATAATGAAGCAAGGCTTCAGCCTCTCAACACCCACAATGAAATTTCCTTGCACTGGCTACTGTGTTGAACACTATCATGACACTTGAAGAACACGATGTCTGTGGCTGAGCACATTCACTTCTCTGGCATTGCAGCAACCTACATCAGCTGGGAATTTGGGCCAGGCTTTTAACAGATTGCTAAAGATCAACTCTGCAGTATCCTTGCCACAATGATCATCTGCACACACATTTATGTCTGCAAGTCTGGTGACAATACAAAATGATTGCTTTAGTTTCAGCTTTAAAAGAATACTTTGTTTCCTGGGGGTTTCTTTCATTTGTTTCTCAGGTCTTACAGGGAGTGAGGATGGGAAACACCAGATTCTGGTGGCATCAGGATGACAACACATCTGTACGAGAGTCACTCTACAGCATGCAACTACAGAAGACTTCCCTTGCCAGCTCCTCCAAGAGTCTCAAAAGCAGCCATAAATTGATTATTAATAATCAGTCCAATACCTGATTTGGTTTTGTCTTAAAGTTTGTGTTACATCTCATGGCTGGCCACGATTTGTCCTCAGTATCTGGGATTTCTAAATATTTTTCTCTCAAATGCTGCCTAGAAGAGAGGTGGTGACTTTCCTGTACTTCACTCAGATAAGTTTGGGAGGGGCTTGTTTACAACAAGAGATTTGCTGGCATGGTTGTCAGGGAGTAATTAATTCCTTGCATTGAGGAGCAGTTATCCTCAAAATAATCAATTTTATTCTGGAATTAAGCGCTCCCATGTGAATCCACTCCTGAATACCCGCACGTAATCGCTGCTGCTGCTTAGCTGTGTCAGTTGGAATCCATGGAAGCCAAACTCTGTGTGTTCTTTAAAGCTGCCAGGAAAACTCGGCATTTGACACCTGATACATAAAGAATTTTCCAGCCTGGTGAAAACTAGAAGGCTATTAAAGCTCGCACAATTATAAAGAATCACTCCACTGATGCAACCCAACGGCATGGTTCTGTTAGATCCCTGCATTCTCATGAGCTCCGACTGTGTTCACAGGAGACATCCCTAAAACTTTTAACAGCACTTTTACTACATGGGTCCCACTGAAAGAAGTGGAAAATTATGCATGCACATACCTGCAAGATCAGCATCTTAAACTGTGAGAGTACCTTTTAAAGCCTGGGCAGTCTTTATCTCAGCGTCCTGCCTAACATTCCTTTGCCTTAGTACAGGATGAGTGCTTTATAGGCTGCTATACATTAGAAAAGAGCCATTGTAAAAGAAAAGTGCTTAATCTCATTGTTCCCACGCTGATGGCTTGTGAGGCTCAGGCAGGATTGCAAGAAGACAATGACATTTTAGAGGCGCTGAAGGGATGCAGAAAAAAATTATTCCAGATAGCAAACACTGAGAAATGTGTTCAAGGAAGAGTTTTCACATTCACCGGCCATGACCTGCACCTGATGTAATCCACCTTGCTTGGATTTGGCTTGTTTCTCACAGCTACCTTTGTTTGTATAACATACTGTTCTGCAACACACAGCAAGAACTATTTGTACACTACACTAAAGTGTGATTTAATATTTGCTTAAAGCTTTCATTTTATTGTCTGGGCAAGGGCAGTTTCTACCACTGAAGTTAATAGCTAACCCACAACTACACCTTTGCTACCCAAACTTCTAATCGCTAGCACAGCACCCAGATCTAGCAGCAAGAGACATAAACTACCTCTGCCTAACCTCACCGAGAGAAGCAGACCCAGCCCTCTCAGCAAAGCAATTTCTCCTTTACTTCTAAGAAAAGGTATTCAAGTATACAGTAGTTCAGATTTGTAAAAAACACTCTCATGCTTACTTAGACACTTTCTTTACAGACAGATCACGGCAGGCACAGACTTGGGGGCTGGGATCCTCTGAATCACCCACACTGAGCTGGAAACATGTCTGTCACATGAACTTATTTACAGTTACAAAAATAGCACCATGAAAGAAGCAGATGTGTTGAGCACAAATAATAAATTGAATTAGTTATTACAGAAATATTGCTTGACACCAGAGAATTTAAGAGAGAAATGTCTTTCTCTTGTACACACATTTGAAAGGCTTGCACTTAAAGCGTACTAAGTATTAAATGTTTGTACTTAATGCTTGCTGAAATTATATGATCTAATGCTCCTTTTTCTAAAAATGCTACTCTTTCCTCTGCCACAGGACATACAGGATATGAATAGTTAATAGCATTGGTTGCAAAACGTGCTTTTAATTTAAAGATTTTGTGTTGACCACAGACCAACAGCAATTAGACAGCCTCACTTTGTGATCTTCAGCAGCTATTTCCATCTCGGAAGTTTCCTAAAATACTACTGAGCTAGAGTGAGAAAACTCAACTCATCTTCATTTCTCATCTAAGCTGCATAAATATTATTAAACTAAACAAAGCTAGACTTCTTTGGCTTCCCTCATCAATCTCAAATCTCCAGAATTGTTTTGGCATCAAAGAATTTAGTTTTTATATGCCTGAATGCAATGTGTTCAAGTGTGTGAGAATTAGACCTCTGGAATTAAAGTCTTTCATTTCACCCTAGTACAGCTTTAGCAGAGCAGAGATTGTCCAAGCTTCTCATCAACACCAAAATTTTCTTCAATACAGTCCTGGAGCATGCATCTCTACATAGGAGAAGGACATTCATTTGAAATCACACAGCCATTCAGTGTTTGGCCATCTTTTGACTAATTCACCAGATAGTACTCAAAGTCACAAAGTACATTCTAGCTGCTGACTGATCTGTGGAAATTGAGTGAAACCATTCACAGTCACTTCATGCCATCAGCAAAGCTGATACCGGATTACATCTTTGGTTACTGTTGATCTGCCCCAGATCTAAGTGGATGACCCCAAAGGTGGGATGCAAAAAAAAGCCCACCATGTGTTTTATACCCGATCCTATTAGCAACTCAAATCTCAACATGACTAAAGCTCAAGTGCTCTGGCCAGCTGAATGACTGACTCCCTTTCATCATCCTGGATGTCATCACTTACACTGTACTTTGTGTACGTGTTTGCCACAGCATTTCAAAACGGCACTTCCATGACTGAAGAAGATGCCACTTCCCATGTTGCAGGGCCATTGCCCAAACCTCTGGCTGTGAGAAGTGGTACCTGAATAAACCAGGAGTGCAGCCCCTACCCTCTGCTGTGTAGTTTGCTAAGGGAGTGCTGCCATGCAGCAGTCAAATTTAGATGGCAGATTAAATAAATGGTAAAACTGAATTAATTTTTCAAGTTCAGCTCTCATGCTTCTGTCCTCTGTGTTTATTCTTTCATTTTTGCCAACTGGGAAATGAAAACTAATGGAGTCGGTTTCACTTTTGTTTATATTTGGTTTCAATTTTATCCCCAAGTTTTGCTTTCATCTTTTTCATGTAACACTGTTGGGATTTCAAATGCTGCAGGCAAGCTTTCAGTAATTTAAAAACATTACTCTCCTATCCTGCCTGTTTTCCTATTGCAGAATTATTTTTATTTTAGATAAACTTTTTAAGATGCTGTCACAATTTTGGAAAGTGTTTTGGGGTGGAGCTGTGTAGTTTTGATTTTACAGATTTACATGCCTCATCCAATTAAATTCAGTACTTCAGTGTATATATATATATACTGAATATATTCAGTATTCAGTATATTCCACTTGATTCATGTCTCGGTTGCATATAAAGACCATTTACAGGATTCAACAAAACACCTTAAAAGAGCAGCCAGTACACCAAATGCACAAAAGCCCACATCACGCACCAGATGTGCTATACATATATGCATGAAATGCACATAAAGAGCTAAACTTATTGCTACCTTAATTTATTAAACAACAAAGACATTATCTTGCTTAGATAAAGCTGTAAGAGGCTTGCCTGGAATGCTGTCAAGCAATATCAATATCAAGAGAAATAGTACAGTATGGGCTTTGTCTTCTGTGCACTTATCAGGCCCTTCAAGTCACATATATCCCTCCATACATATCAGAAAGCAGAACTTAACCACAGGTCACACTTTTCAAAACCAAATGCGTTAGGAACCCTTCCTTCTTTTGTGCTGTAATAATGTTAAGTATCTAAGTCTTTAAAAAGTACTTAAAATAATTTTACAGCAAAAGGGAAATGGTTAGACAACATCCACTGTCACGCGCAGTTCAAGACAAAGGACAAATTTAAACAGTTTTGACGCACCTTAACGCCATTCCTAACACCAGAAATATGCTGGGAGCTACAAATCTAGCCTGTCAAGGTTAGCTGAAAAACCATCAAACAGCAACCTGCCCTACTCTTTAATAGACAGGAATACGAAAGTTATTACTTCCAAGTTTATCTTGAAAGATAGCAACCTACATAGAAACAATAGAATATTAAAATAACTTAAGAGTTAAAATTTTAATTCTGCACCTGGGGTGAAACAACATGCCACATGCAGGCAGATTTGCTCCTGGATGTGTGTCCAAGCTGCAACAAGATAAAATGTTTGCCTTGTCCTAAAGACTGCTGTACTTGATTTAATGCAATCTGCTCCCAAGCAAAGGGGTCAGAAGATTTCCAGCATACAGGAAGCTGGGGTTGCAATATGTTACAAATTAAGAAACCAAATATTACTGTACTGCTTACCACTTCTTTCTTTCTTCTCTCTGTTATTCAAAAATCCAGAAATTTTACATGAGCTCCCAAGAAATTGAAAACATATCCAGCACTAACTGTAACAGCAAGTTTTAAAACCTTTTCACAGTCTATCAATAAGAAATACGTGCTGTACAATGTATTATTTACGCTATATACAAAGTATCTTAATTTTATGTATTTTTATATATGTAGATACATAGATATGTATAACTGCATATATATATTTACATACATATAGGCTGATATTAAACTCTAAACTGTTAACATGGATTCCTTTCCACTAACTTAATTGTTGGTTTCAGTTCTTCTTAGTGGCTATTTTAATCTTAACACAAGAATTTATGCACAGTCAATACAAGGGAGAACCTTCATACAGTTCTAATAAAACTTCTGAAAAAAAACCAAACCAAACCAAAACCAAAAAAACCCAAGAGGAAATGATTTAATTACACCAAATGATTTTTTGCATAATGCTATTCATACATGAGGAATATGCAACTTAACAAATCTGTTCCTCTCATTTACTGTACCCAGAATCTTTTCAGCTTACTTATTTGCTGTTTTGTTTTGCACTTGAGATCTCAAAGGACGAACCAGAAAATGTCTTGCACTAATCAGAGTTTGTAGCAGCACAAGCTACAATAAAACTTCTGCAAACACTGCCTTATAGTTTATGTCCTCAATATCACAATCATTGTAGGCCTTTGAAGAATCAAGTTTCAAAAGAACAATCTTTACAAATGAGACACAGAGATAAGCAAGAGTAACACGTAATTAGTTTTGTATCTTTACCTAGAAACGGACTTTCAATATACGATGCACAAAATACAAGCTGAGGTCCTAAACTTGCAAATGTCAGAGGAATTTTGCAGGGGTACAGCTCCAATGAAATGTTAAATGCATACAGGATACATGTAACCTGACTTAACAACAGCTAGGTTAGTAAGCCCAAATTAAACAGGATCATCATAGACTTTTTTTGTCCCTGGAAGTTTGATAAAATCTTATGCTACAAGTGTCACATAGCAAACGGCAATATGTGGCCTTGCCTCTCTCTGTTACCTGCAAATGTACTGTAGCTTATGCTTCTCAGTGGAAGCTTCTATTAGCAGTTTTCAGCTACAATTCTCCATCAGCATCTGCAGTAATTCTCTGTCAGCACCCAGTGCCCAGAATTTGATACTGAACTGTCCTGACTGCTAAGTTGCATAGCAAGTTTCTCTCCCACAGACTGCCTAATCACTCGTGAACCCGAGTAAACTCCTGACATACATGCAGCGACTGTGAGCACCCCAATTTACGTATTGCAGGACAAACATCTGTTGTTTTGAAGTTACCTCCCAATTGTTTTATTTGGGTCTCATTTATCTTACCTCTTCACTTTCCTCATGACACGAATGATTTTAAAGAATATCCCCATGGTCCCTTCGGTCACTTCTTTTCCAAGATACTTACTCTTTCACAAAAGCTCCTTCATACCCTTGATCATCTTTGACATCTTCTGTAGCTCTGCAACTTTCGCTACTTCCTGAATCAGGAGAGGGGACCAACATGGATTTGTAGTGGCATGATGGTGTTTTCTATTTCTTTTTTTAACTCCTTCCTAATAATTCCTAACCTGTCTTGTCCTTTATTAGCCACATATTGGCACAGAGCTTATTTTTTCATTGGATTATATATGTTGTATGATTTTTTCCTGAGTAGAAAGTCTCACTCCATTTTTGTGTACAGAAAATTAGGATTGCAATCCCTTCCATGTGCATTACACTGAAATTGGTCTGTACTGAACTTCATCTGCAAACTTACATCCAGACTTTCAAAATAAGATTCTTCTGCAGACTTTGCAGTTCAGCCTTTGGGATTTTTTATGCTCCAAATGAGTTAATACAACCAGCAAACTTGTCACATCCCCACCTATTCCTTCCTCCATCCCTTGAACAGCACAGGCCCTGGGCAGACTTGGGGTGAGGGGTACAGCCTCCTTTCACTGAGCAAACTGGCCATGACTGCACAGCCCAAAGCAAACTGATCCCACCTTGAAACTGGCCCAGCTTTAGTAAGGACTGTATCAACCAGATAACAGCTCAGCAATACCTTTAGAGAACGCTAGAAGTCATGACATGCAACTCCCCAGCAACAAAAGTCAGGCCTAGTCTTTGTCACTGTTTCACATTTATACCCATGTTCACTAGGCCCATTCAACAAACCCTGGCAACCAACCAACCAACCAAAAATGCCCTTCCTTGAGTTCTCAGTCTCCACAGAAACCCTGAAAAACTGACAGCTCATTTGTTACATTCTGTTTCTAGATCACCAAGGCCTGCTCCGGGAGTTACACACAAGAGGCAGCATATCAGCAACTTTCCATTTAGGTTGTTTCAAAACTCTGCAACAAGTATCACCACCTGCCTTCTACGTCATCCTCCTCAATGGTTTGTTCTCATACACTCTCACACAGACACTTCACTTTGGGAAAAATTCCCCGACACGTTCACTCCTTAAAAAAATAGAAAGCCTCTTTCAAGAGAATCTCCTTAAACTCTTTCTCAGTGAAGCAAGGCTCAGAGAATTTGTTTCACTCTTCCGCTGACTTTATCTTCCTTGGACACTCCTCCTATGCATGGATAACTTATCAGCAGGCTTCCTGGGTTTGACGCAATTCAAAGAGTATTTTCTAACTATTTTCATTACTTTAGCAGCATGACTCTTTGGCCTACCTTATTGTGTTTGACACAGATTTTATGTTCTTTTCCACCTTCCCCATTTGAAGACAAAATATTTGAAAGACATCTTTTCACCTGTACTGAGCTGCTTTACTTTGCTTGTCAGCCTGCTCAGCTTTTTTGGTATTTTTGACAGATGACATACAATTGCTTTGAGCCTTTACTACTTGTGTCTTTGAAGAATTACAAGCCACTTGCAACTATTTTACACTCTTGGCTGCATCTCACCATTTGATTAATTTCTTTCCTTGCTATGTGAAGATCTACTTTGGAAGATTAAACATCTCCACAACAACTCTTGCCTTTGCTGATCCTGAAACAACATTGAGTTTAAGGACATTATGACCACTGTCATGTCAGAGCTGGCTGGGATTTTGAAGGCAAAATTCTGAACGTAATTCTTGCCGGCCAGTACCTTGTCCAGAGTTGTTACCCCCAGAGAATCTGTACAAGTTACACCCAGAAAGTAAGTTTTTTGGGCACCTGGGCTAATTTCATGTTGGACCATGACATAATCTACATGGGGGCAACTGAGGCCTCCCATTAACAATCGTATTTCCTACTCTTGGAGCTTCTCTACACTCCCTTAATATATGACAGTTATTATCAACAGCTAGGTTGGGCAGTCAGTCATACAGCCCTAATCTCTCTACTCTCCCTATACAGGCCTAGAACATCAAGCCATGGGACCCTGTGTTGCTTCCCCAAACAGTTATTTCCTTTTTAACAAAAAGTTTCCCACATCATGCACGTGCAAGCTACTCTGTCCTCTCTATGCATCCACAAAGTTTTTGATATTCCAAGTATTCCATCATGGAGATGTTTTAACACCATGGAGCTGATGCACCACTTCAAGAGAGAATGTGTCATGGCAAACTTTACATTCTTCATCCACCAGCTTTTCCCCACTGTTTGATTTTTGAACGTATATTAATATATATACAGTATATGTAAGTACATGTTTTCATTGAAGGCATACATAGCCTGGCAGCAAATTTATTTACATAAAGCCTCTTCTTCTAATGTAGACTCTATTTATTCCAAAAATATTTTTATTTTCTCTTGAATCTTAGCACCCTTTTTTCTTCATAATTTTCTCAACTCTGTATTAAAACTGCCTCCAACTGCACTTGGTCCCAGACATCAAAGACCTTTGCTCAGTGGAGAATGGGGCCTCTAAACACCCTTCCTAACAGCCTGCATGTTACTTCTCATACCTCTTGGCTACCCGTTTCCACGCAGCGTGGCCTGTGATGAACAGCTCTTCTCTAGAGACTGACTTGACATCTCCTAAAATCTGTCATCAGCAAGTAACTGGGTAGCAGTGCTAATACATGTGCCAAACAATCATAATGACTGACTGCTCTACTTGCATCTGCCAACCAGGGACCCCAACCTCAGAGAGATAACACAGGGCTCAGCAAGCTGACACCCTGCCGCGCCTGTATCTCACTGAAGAGCTGCAGTGTGGCACATGACCCCAGTGAAGCGATACTGTGTCTAAGGAGTTGGAGCTCCTACCACCATGGTTTACCAGCAAAAAGAAAGGGGCACATGAAGCAATTCCCTCGTGGCATGTTACCAACAGGGGCCAAAGAAGGACACTGATGCATCAGAAGGGGCTGGTGACAAGGAAGGACTGCGATTCAGACTGAAACCATCTGCCTCACAGATCAATTCTGCTGCTTTTGTGTGACCGTCTCTATTAGGGTGAATTTAAATGTTGCTGCTCCATTCAACTCTCTTGTTATGGTACTAACACATGCATTCTGCAAACGTTGTTAAGACTTAAATAAAATAGCTGTAAACTTAAACATGTTGTATTTCATCTCCAGAAACTGAGATCATCATTTACAACTGCTCATACCTTCAGGAGAATGCTGTTTGCAAGACCTTAGCACGGTAAGGCGGGCTATAAATTACAACTGGACGCTAACCGGAAGGAAAGTTCTGCACTCCGGAATTCCTTTATCTGAGCTCTGTGTCTAAATAAGTAAAGCTAAGACACAGACTCTGCTGTTTAGGAGCTCACACTAATCAAAACGTGAGTTAAAGACCTAAGTACCTCTGGGAACCTGGACCGAAGGACACAACCCTTCAGGTACTTGCAACTTTGATCCCAAACATCGCAAGGCGCTTGAAATTTGGCCCTGCGTACTGCGCACAAAGAAAATCCCGGTTCCTAACTGCCCTCTGGGGCTGAGATCCAGCTCTTGGCCCTCCGCTCGCTGGCGTGGGGCAGGACAGCGCCCGCAAAGGCGGCCGCGCCGCCGGGCCCGCGCGAGAGGCTGCTCCTGCTGGGAACCGAGCGGCCGCGCCACTTCCTCCTTCCGCCGCTCCCGCGGAACCCGCCCGCCGCGGCCCGACCGCCCCCAGCCCCGCTCCGTGTCCTCGCTCCGCACTGCCGCTGCCGTGCCCTCACGAGGCGGGGATCCCGGGATGCCCCCGGGCCCGGCGGGTGGCGGTGCTGGGGCCGGGGGGCGGCG
>VZTI01001213.1:768026-800636 GCA_013397865.1 Struthidea cinerea | reverse complement strand
GCACAGCGCCGGGGCACAGCACAGCGCCGGGGCACGGCACAGCGCGGCGCGGCACAACACAGCGCAGCGCCGGGGCACGGCACAGCGCGGGGCTCCGCCACCACCCCCCCGCCCGGCACCGGCTCCCGCTGATCCCCGGCCTCCCTCTACACGCGGTGGTCCCGCAGGGCTGCACCGAGAGCTGGAGGCAGCCCCGGGGAGTGAGGAGCGAGGGAAAGCTGTTCTGGGACGCACAAACCCAGGGCTCTAAGCAGGTTTTCCGGGGGACCAGAGAGGAATCCCTGCCGCTCAGCTCGACCAGCAGCGACTGAATCGCTCCCTGCGTCTCTAGCCCCTCTTGCTGAGGTGGCAGTCTTGGTTTCGGTCTGGTACACGTGCATGCTAGGGCTGTCATTGCCTTTGGAAAAGGGCAATGTCGTAGTTCCACAACGAGGACAGTAACAGATCAGATCGCTTTGAACCCAGCGAGGCTCAAGCAGCTGGCACACTTCAATAGAGAGCTCTTGGATTTCAACAGATTTTACAAACTGCTGTTAGTTATGGGGTCAATGTAGAGACCAAAGCTTTCGACAGGATTTTGATAATACCGATTGAAATTACAGTAAATAAAATTGACTGAGGAGAGTTTGTAATGCACCATTCCTAGCCTTAGCCGTAAACAATAAAGGAAAAGAGCACTTGGAGGCTGGAGGAGATATGAAGTGTAGTAATTTCAAAAGGCTGTGTATGGAGACAGACAGGTGTATGCCTCTCTCTCACATGCACACGTATCCATACGTGTGCTGTATGCACGTACATACATGTGTTCAGGCAGGCAAGCGGTGCAGCTCCCTGTGTGGCTGCATGATGTACAGCTGGCAGTGGTGGGAGAAGTGCCGGGACACGGCGGGTGTGCAGGGGGTGGCACAGGGGAGTGGTTAAGGAGCTGTGTGCTCTCCAGCTGTACAGCAAATGGAGAGGGAGGTGTTCTCCGGGTGCTGTGTGCTCTGAGGACCCTCTGTGGCAGCATCCCTGGACATGCAGAGGACACGGAGTCAGCAATGGGATAAGGAGTCCACCCTTGTGGGTGATGAGATCTCCTGTTTTGAAAAGGTGTTCCTTGCACTGAGAACATAATCACAAAATAATTTCGTTTGGCAGAGACCCATGGATGACAGCAATGTACCAGCTCCCAAAAAACCACTGTGGCCTAGAAGGTGGCTGTGGTCCACATGTGCACCAGTAAAGTAGGAAAGGTCAAGGAAGAGGTTTGGGAAGCAAGACATAGGGTGCCGGGTAGGACAGTAAAATCAAGCATCTCCTTCTAAACTTCTCTAGAAACATTCCCAGCAGTAAGGAGAGGTCCACACTGATGTGGAGGGACACAGGTTCCCAGAGCAGCTGCACAAGAGAAGCAAGGAAGGTCCTACTCACATGGCTGATACTCCCAGATACTTCCAGAAGAGACCGATTTCCATGAAGCCACAGTGGAATGAGAATGAGGGACATGGGCCCCCAGGCTTGGAATTGGCATGCTGACTGAATAGATGTGCAGGGAAAGGAAATAATCAGCAAGACATGGTAGTGACAGGCCGCAGCTTGTATAGGAGGGTCAGACTACGCTGTGGCTATAGGGAAAGGGTCTATGAACTCCATGACGAAAGAAGCAGGAAAGTCAGCACACTCCAGCAACTAAAGCCGAATTTTCATAGACTTAAGGTCTAACTGGGATAACAGTAGGGTGTTAATACCCTCTGACCAGGCTGGAGATGTTTACTATGGCCAGGTTTGATTAGAGAGCAGTAAACTTATTGAAAGTGAGAAATTACTAACCAGCTTGTTCCCACTCAGAAATAAGATCTAACAGTTGTAGTACCTCATGGAAGCATTGGTTCAGCACTCAGAAACTGTCCCAGAGCTGGTAGAAGATGGCAGGATAAAACACAAAGAACAGAATGGGGAGGACTGCAACATGCCTCCCGATGATTGCTCTGGCCCCTGTGTAACAGAAATGGCAAAGATCCACAGAAGCGCAACAAACACAGAAAAATGTGGAGTCACATTTATGTTAGAGTGATTCAAGGATTTTAGGTGACCAAGATTATATAGGAGGGAGGAGTGATAAACAACAGAAAACAGTCAGACCAGAGAGAATACACAATCATGAGTAGAGAGGAGAAGGGGTGGATTATTTGCTTTCTTTTCTAATATAAAAACTAGAGAGCATTGAGTGAAACTAGCAGGTGGCAAATTTAAAGCAAACAGAAGGAGGTGGATCTTTGTGCAGCAGGTAATTAAACAGTAGGACATCCTCCTTTGAGGTGCCAGTAGTTCAGAGGGGATCCCAAAAAAGCACATTCAGAGAAGAAAAAAACCCCATGAGGTCTATTAAATGTAAAGGCACCAACTCTGCCCCAAGCACCCCCGAAGCCACAAATTTCTAGAGGCTAGAAGCTCTTCGGCATCCTTCAAAAAGTCCTGACTAGAAATGCCTGCAAACAGTTCAGGGTAGGAATGCTACTCCAACACTTCCCTCTGAGCAAAGAGTAGAGCAACTCGGGCTGACTTTTGCAATACTCAGAAGCTGTTACTGTTTCTAGTATGTGCTTTTAATTTGTTTGCAGAATGAGCCGGCTGTGATGAACACTGTAGTTTATGTATCAGTAAATATTGTGTAGAAAAAATTTAATAATTTAACGTCTCACTCAGAGGACACTATTCACAAACTGCCACTGCCATGAATTACATTAGTTGGTTTTGGTTTAAGAGAACAGTCGGCTTCCCTGAGAAAGACTGGCCAAGCCATTGGGCAGAATTTGCAGCTCGCTCTTGCCAGTTCTTCCTACCACCTTCACATGATCTCAGTGGAGCACATTCAAGGATCTTGATGCATTCTGTGCGTTGACAAAGGCCTTTCCCTCCACATCTCCTAGCACCATAAAATCAGAAGTTATACCAGAGGTTTAATCTTCTGTTGTGATTCCTTTTTTTAATGCTGAAAGGTAATGGGAATGGGCAGCTTTTGTTCTCTAAACTTAACTTTCAGCAGTGACTCATTCCATCCAAAAAGAGACTTTACCTCTCGTGACTTTGCTCTTTCAGTAAGACCTGACAGCTTTAAAATCAGAAAATTTAACCCAGAAGCGTCATGTATCCACAGCTTTTCTTCTGCAGAACTGCCAAAGTTTGCAACTTATTCTTTAATTACCTTCCTTAGGAATCCGGCTACTGGAATCAGTTGTTTCCATTAGCATCCTGCCTTTTCTTCACAAATGAGTCACTCTTCTGGCCTGGAGTTCATTTCTGTGAGAAAAA
Organism: Struthidea cinerea; assembly: GCA_013397865.1. Classification (NCBI taxonomy): domain Eukaryota; kingdom Metazoa; phylum Chordata; class Aves; order Passeriformes; family Corcoracidae; genus Struthidea; species Struthidea cinerea. The sequence goes on along the minus strand of VZTI01001213.1, from coordinate 797,342 downwards.
AACCTTCAAACTGGGAATCCTTTAAGTTCCAGAAGGTAAATAAATATGCCAGCCATTTTTTTTTTCTGTTTAACAATATTTTTGAAAAGCTTAATAACATTTATGATATCCTCCCTTTCTGCTGCTTTTGTTGTGGCTTTTACCCTGTGTTTATGTGGAGCTGACTATATCATCATTTTGGTTCTTAAAATCACTGTCATAGGCATTTGGACTGTTCATATGTAGAATTGGAGTAGTTGAATTTTCTCACGGAGCTGGGATTCAAGCTTACCTTTTCACCTACAGCTGACCTGTTTATTTTTCTGATACATTAAAGTAGGATAGATAATTTACATTACAGGCCAGTATCAAGAAAAGGAACAAATTGCAATAGTCTTGTAATTCTTACTTTAATATTATTACTCACGTCTTCCTGAGTGCCTACACCCATTTTTAAACATGATGCACAGTTAAATTTATTTTCAGTTTTAATTTGTTCTGTGAAAAATGTCCCGATGCTGATGTAATCTTTAGCGCTGATATTTTTAGATATTAGATAGTAATGACACCTTTCTTATTAAAAAAGAGAAAAACAGACAAACAAAAAACCCATGAGATTTTTCGAGCTAAGAATTTAAAGTATTTGCATATTACTGTAACACAAATAATCACCCAAAGTATAATGGAAAAGTGTTGATTAACCTTTTAAGAAGTCCTAATTAATTTGTCCTCTGAAATCAGTTTCATTTGTTGGAGGGTTGTTTGTTTGGGGGTTTTTTGTTTCATTTACTTTGTGTGTATACTGTTGTAAATAAAAGGACTGTCTGGGCTTTTTGTAGTGTTCTAGAAGTATTTATGCTCACGTTAACATTCATAGAAACTAAAGCTTGTTGCTAGAACCCTGGAGATGGAGCTGGGTCTCTTCTTCCTTACCCAACCTCTGGAGGGAAAAAAAATAACTTACTTAAGTCCCATTTGAGCAAATAGGCCCTTAAATAAAAGGACATGAGCAATTCCTCTCGAGTTCAGGGAGAGCCTTCATGCATCTGAAGTTAGTGTGCACACAGAATTGTGGATGGGGAGAGCCTCCCACCCCTCCTTCTTTGCCTTCATTTAGTCCAGGTTCCTTAACTAGAACTTTTTGTGGTCTTTCCCCCTTTTTTCTCCCACTCTAATGGCTGCAGGGTCGTGTGTAGCTTGCTCAGGCTGCTCCTATAGGATTCGGGCCCCTGCCCGTGCCAGGCAGAGCTGTGTCACCTCCAGTGACAGAAGCCCAGGCTGAGGCCCTCCTGGCCAGCTGCAGCAGGGAGCCACAGACAGCAGCAGGACTGAGTGCCGGCAGCACCACCCCAGTGCTATTCACGCAGCACAAAGAGGGAATTTCCTGAACGCGTTTCAAAGCAAATCCATCCGTGGGATATTTCCTTTGGTTTTGGTTGGGCTGCGCCAGCAGGGACACCTACCTATGAGAGGCTTAACAGGGTGTCTAAATTAGTGAGCACTTCTCAGCTCTCATATTCCAGCTGTGCCGCTCTTCTGATTGCTAGGAAATGAGATGGTGGGAGTGTTGCTTTGTTTTTATTGGTAATAATTGAAGTAATAATTACAGAAAACTGTTCCAGATGGAAAATTCTGTCTGCTCAGACCAGATCTCTAAACAGTAGCTTCTCTAAACTGCAAAATAAAACTTTTCTGTTGCAATTCAAAGCCTCTTAACACTTTCAGGAAAGCCCAGTGTCTTCACAAAGGTGTGGCTGCAGCCAGACCAATGTGATTGGGAAGGTATAACAATTTCTTAGTAGAGTAGATGTCTGTCAGAGGTCATTATTTTATCTCTTGGCTCTTTCTGACTGAATTTGCTAAGGGCTGGATAAAGTCGCACCTTTGTGAAGCTGCTGCAGGAGGACAGGTAGGTGGGAAGAGCCTGTCTCCTGAGCCCCAACCAAATATATGACATAGAAGAACACTATTGAGGACTATAGTGCCTATTCATGTTACTGGTCACTGCTTTGGCTGCAGTACTTCAGCCTATCGCTCTGCCAGCTCAGCTGCTGTACACAATTCATTTTATTTACTAGGAGAGAAGAAAGGGAACCAGGAATTTGCTTAACAGCATTGTGAGACAGTTTTGGTTACTCACATCTCTTGTCCCTCGCAGCAAAATTTATGGAGGGAAGAAGTCCTTTAAAAACATGTACAGCATCTTGACATTTCAGGGCTGGAGTGGAGTTCGGCAGAGAAAGCCTGGCTGGGAGCCAGACTGCTTCAGCAGATCATACCTGAAAGTGATCCTGCTTAGCCCTGCTTTAATTGAGTGTTTCACTGAAGTGGAAGCTTTTATGGCAATTTTCCCAGTGAAACTGAGGTAGAATATAAGTGATATGTTGCCTATTGGCTTGACAAAGCAGATTGAATATGTTTCTTCAGGATAATAATCAGATATTAAGAGCTTTGCTTCATATCACGTGTAAACACATGCTTTGATTTATTAATTCAAAACTTATTTATTGTTAAAACCAGCTCAATTCTCTTTGTTGAGGGGAAACACGCTTTTCTCTTTCCACCTTCCTGTTTGTAGTGGATTTTCACATAAAAAGAAGACTTTCCAGGGATATTCATTGCAGAAATGTTAACCAGGCACATTGCCCCATCAATCACTCCCCGAAGCAGATGATACTCTTCCTTAAATCCTGCCTTGGTCCATGGCTTTGTGGGGAGAGGGTTCCACCCCATGATAGGGTTTTTCCTCCCCTCCAAAACTGGAGGGCAGGAGGACAGAGGGAGCCAGCCCATCCATGGGACTTTCCCCAGACTGCCCTGGACATCTCCTGGCAGATGTGCCTACATGGACAAACCAGCATCCCAGCTCCCATCCCCACTTCTCATGGTCTATGCCAGTGCACCCCTTTGCTGGGCAATGGGGGTTGTCAGGGAGAGGCAGGAGGTGCTGGGACATGGCCACCTCACTGACCTCTCAATGGTGAAGATGCCAATAAGAGGAGTCTTCCTCAGGGGGTTTCCTGCTGACGAAACAGGCAGTTCTCTGTGTGCCCCTCAGCTTGTCTGACCCTGCAGCAGCCCTTATGCACATCTTATGCTACATGTTTGGGAGGCTATTTAAATATAGCTCCAGCCTTTCCTCCTTGGTGCACTCCCCAGCTCAGACTGCAACACCACCCAACATGACCACAAAAACAGGAAAAAAAAGAGGCACCCAATTATAAACAGTTAATTGAAGGCTTTTCCATCTGAAGTTAAAATGGTCACTATAAGTTACAAATACATTTCCAACTCACCACCCTCTTTAAAGCTTTGGCTCTTTCCCCTTTCCTAATCAGTGTTTAATTATTAACAAAAGAGCAATTTTTGGATAACAAGTCCTGTCTGCTGACTGCCTTCATGTATGTGGCCTGGAAACACTGATCTCCAGAGCGCTTCTCCATAACTCTGCACATCCAACTGACCGTCCTCTCAAAGCAAGAGCAGATGCAGCAGCTTCTGGATGCACTGGACTAGCTCAAGATGAGCTCCTCTGCTGCACCTTCAGTGCTAGCTTGTCAAGTCCAGCAAGTTAATTTTGTGAAAGGTAGCAGCTGGCCCTGCTGAGCAGTTTCTGGAGTGCAGCTCGTCCATGACTCATCTCTCGCTGCACTTCTTTTTTGACAAGTCATTTCTGCCACTCTGGCCGTTGCCCTGCTCTCAGGTTTGCTAAGCCCACATAACAGAGGCTTTCAGAAGCGAGTGGATAATAAGTGTCAGGGTCAGAACAAGAAACCTTTCATGGCATAGTAAAAGCTGACATCAATTTTAAGTCATCTATTCCCAGAATCTTCCATTGCTACTGGGATCTTGATAGGGTTACTGGGGTGTTATGTGGCATATTTTTGAGGAAACTGCCTTGAGCTCTTCAGAGAACTGCTGTAATGCAGCTGGAAAGATGCTGAGCTGGTATCTGAGCACAAGGGATCTCAAAACCCTGGACAGGGTTGCTTTATCACTTTAAAAGAAAGAGGTCGTGGGAGGGGAAGGGAGGACGAAAGCTCTTGGCTATTAATAGAGAACATGAGTAGGAGCTTTATTTTGAATGGCTTCTTTAATTAGTGACATGCAATGCAGAAGCAAGGCTCATGATGCACCCTACCTGCTGACTTCCCGAGCACAGATCAGAGAGAGGCAGACAGATGAAAGACCATTGCTGTGCAGGAGAGTTTTAAATAGGCTGGGATAAAATGCCCAAATTAAAAAATAACCAGGAGATCAATCAACCTTAATCTTCAGAGGGACTGTCTCTTAAGGTAGGCTAGTGGAGTCAGTGTCAGCTCAGATTCAGAAAATTTAAGTTACCTTCCCAGTCTTACCTGCCTGCTGTGAGGTTTCCTCATTACTCTTATTTCTCTCAGACTTTGTCTTTTATGTCCGTGTGGATGATATGTTCCCAGAGATAACAGCTGTCTCTTCTTACTCCTTGTTACAGTGTCTGGTACAAACGTGTCTCTCTGTCTCAGGAGCCCTGCTCTCTTACGGTGCTACAAGAAATAATATTGCTTCGTATGGTGGTTCTCCAGAAGCGCAATTAATTTGTGCTTTTGTTTTTAGTATTTCAAATAAAACAACAATCAGAAGCAAGAATTTAGGCAATTTAAAGCTAGGAGAAGGCTTGCTTCCTTAGCTCTGTAAGTCATGGCATGACACCTGGACCCGTGAACCCAGTTGGATTTCAGTAGTACATTACCATAGTGGGACTATTTTGAAAACACAAGTCAGGTGCTTGTGGTTACTATTTGCACCTTGTTTTCAGTAATTACATGTGGGGTGGCAAATCCTCCTTCTAGTGAAAGGAGTACTCCACAGGTATGCATGTTATGATGCTTATAAGCAGTAACCAACCCTGCAGGAAAGTTTTAGTCTGCAGATACCAAAAGCAGAGGCAAGAGTAAACAGCTACCAGGCTGAGGCAGACTTCCTTCTTTCACAGTGAAGTTGTTCCATGGGAATGCTGACTCACCTGCTCCCTGTATAATAGAGGTGGAGAAAAAGCAATTATGTATCATTTCACTGCATTTCTTTTCCTCCTGCACTGCCATTTCACTTGCGGAGTGGATCTGGCTGAAGAGTCAAGAGTTCTCTGTAGGGGAAAGCCTCATAAAATTATACCTTGGGCTTGATATGTAAAAGTCTGATAAGCAGGTGTTAATAGTTCCCAATCAGCTTCAAAGAAAGGGTAGTGTTTCATTGCTTGGCAAGCCAAAACTTAATGCACATAAATCTGTTGTAAATAGTTTGTGGAACAGTTGCAGAGAACATTACACAAAAGCTGTTAGCAGATCTGCTGGTAGTGTTTGTGCAGGCTTCCCCACTCTTTTCTGACTGAACTGTGTATTTAAAAGTTTTCATCACATTCTTTCCCCTCTCTTCCCAGCCTGGTGAATCTTGTTCCTTAAGAACATTTCAGCTCATCTGCAAGTACTTGCTTGTCCGCTGGTGCTGGTCCATGACCAGTCATCCAAAGCAGTGTGACTTTTAGCACCTGGCGCTCTCAGCAGCAGCAGCATTTCCCTTCACCAGTTGAGAAGTTGCAGTCTGTCCAGTCAATGACTTTTCTCCCTTGGCCAGAGCCAAATACCACTGCATTAAATGGTTTCATGTGCAAAAAGGAGCAGACGTGGAAGATAGCTCTGAGAAGAGCTTCACTACGTGGCCTATCATCACATCTGATTACTCATCTACTTCAGCTATGCTATCGCTTTCCCATCCCTCAGCTTGACAGCACAGCTAAACTGTAATACCAACCCAAACCGATCAAGATACACTATTGTTTTTTCTCCTAAAGTCACAGGGTCTGGATTCACAGAATCAGTAGAATGGCTTGGGTTGGAAGGCACCTTAAAGATCATCTAGTTCCAACACCCTTGCCATGGGCAGGGACACCTTGCATTAGACCAGATTGCTCAGAGCCCTATCCAGTCTGGCCTTGAACACTTCCAGGGATGGAGCATCCACAACTGCTCAGGGCAACCTGTACCAGTGCCTCACCACCCTCACTGTAAAGGATTTCTTCATACCGTCTAATCTAAACCTACTCTCTTTCAGTTTGAAGCCATTCCCCCTCGTTCTGTCACTATATGTTCTTGCAAATAGTTTCTCTCCATCTGTCCTGTAGGTACCCTTCGGGTACTGGAAGGCCTCAGTTAGGTCACCCCGAAGCCTGCTCTTCTCCAGGCTGAACAACCCCAATTCCCTCAGCCTTTCCTCGTAGCAGAAGTGCTCCATCCCTCTAAACATCTTGGTGGCCCTCCTATAGATTCACTCCAAGAGGTTAATGCCCTTCCTGTGCTGAAGACCTCAGAGCTGGACTCAATACTCTATGTGGGGTCTCACCAGAGTGGAATAGAGGGGCAGAGTCACCTCCCTGGACCTGCTGACCACGCTGCTTTTGATGCAGTAGTTGTGGTAGTCCTGGCGAGCTGAAGACATGAGAAAGGTAAAACAGACAGGCTGCTTAAAATGCCCCTTTGTCCCCCAGTGAAAACATGACCTCTCTCTAAAAGCCCAGTGCTGTAAGGTTGCTCTTCAGATCCTCATCTCCCACATTGTGCCAGAACTTCAATGCTGTTGCTTGCACACTGAGGCTGGTTATTTTGCTAACTTGAAGGAAATGCCTAAGGGACAAAACCCACGGCGCTTGGAGGGCTCATTGTGTACCCATTATCACAGGACTTCTGTCCACTTCCCTTTGTTATTCCATGTTTGTGGAAAATTGGGAAGAGTGAATGCACAGCCCCCAGCCCACCTGACCCGACATGGCTGTCATGATTTTACCAGGCCAAAGCCAGCTAATCCCTGCTGGAAGTTAAATGTCTGTAAGACAGCAGGGCTTGATGCACTGCCAGGCACCACAGCAGTCAGCGGGGGCAGGCAGGTAAGACCTCAGGTAAGGCCCTTCCTCCCTGCCCAGCACCATGCCAGTGAGGCTGCCTGTGCCTTAAAACACCTTTTCTCCCATTCCACCCAACACCAGTTCAGGATCTCACTTTATCTCATTAGATCTGAGTTTCAGTTTTCCCGTTTCCCAACCAAAATCCCCATGAGACCTTAGCAAGCTGAGCTGCGGAGCTTGGCTGTGGCTGTGCTACTGTCTCCCATATACACCTCTGGGACGTGGAGCAAAAGCAGCCTGGAAATGGGCGGCACCTGCAATGCTGTTGACTTATGCCTGCAATCAGTGTTTGGAGTGTTTTGCAATATTTTTCAAGATGGCAGAACAAATGATCCTCTGTTTTAGAAAGGAGGTAAATGGTGAACTCCACTACAGATACCTTATCTCTTGCAGTTATGGAGAGATCAGGATGCAGTTGAAAAAAGAAGCCTGAGGCAGAGGAAGCTTGCCTCTGTATTTTTACACTTTTTCAGCTCTTATCTTTGGGTTGCAGAGGTTTGTGGCATTTTGCTCCAGTCTTTTGCAGGGCCTTTGCACAGAAATGTCTCGTTGCTCAGTGCCACATCTACACGTACATCCACGCTGGAATCTCATTTCCCAGATTAAGTGTGACACCACCATGTTTTTTCTCCCTTGCTGTCATGATTCAACTGCAGATGTGATTATGAGAAACATGGCTTAGAGCTCAAATCCAGAGTAAGGCCAGTGAGTGAACTGACTCCCAGCAAATCTCCCAAAGCTTCATACTTGTAACCTAAACGCAAGATAGTGGCAAGTTTAGTGGCATTATTACCAGTCCTGTGACATGTAGATTCTTTTTAAATCACCTCCATCATTAAAATGAAGGAATCCTAGAAGGTCATGATGTCTTTGCACTGCTTTCATTCTGCTCAGCTGCACACAGGTTACAACACCCTGTTAATCTCTGGGGTGCTGTAGACGCCCATGACGATCAATGCAAGAACAAGTGACCCACAGCAGCTGTCACTCAGCTTCTCCCCAGTGAAGAAACATGCACAGGAGTAATTTGCCACAGCCACAGGCACCCCAGAAGCCCTGATGAGACCTCACCCCTTCGTATGTGTGGCATGAAAGGAACATAAACAGGAAGCATAAAGCCACAGGAAATTTGACAACTGAAGTTTCTCTGTTCATAGGGTTTGGGGTTTTTTCTAGTTCTATTGCTATATCTTATGTCAATAAAGAGTGTTTGCTTTCTCATTCTGTTTAGACCTTGGGTAAGAAACATATCCAAGGTATTATCCCTCTGGGTTATGGAGTGCTTTTTGCTCTGCCTCCCATAGTGTTACAGCCTGGTAACACCAAGTTCTAAACATTCTCAACAGGGGATGCTGAAATCCAGCCACAGGGACACAGCTCCAGCCAGAACTTGGGAAGACTGTATCAATGGGAATATTGTATTGATTTAAATGGGTTTGTAGAGCTTGACACCTGTGAATGTTGCTGCTGTCACTTATGCATGCACTCAGGTGTTGGTAATAAGACAGCCTTCAGTTGCAGTATGTTTCAGTCACTAGGACAAGGCTGATAACTACTATTTTGTTTTGGAGTAAGGGGGAGAAAGTAATGTGCTTTTTAGCATCTCTCAGAGCACTCTTTTTAATCCTTTACAACACTTCTTTTCCTGCTTCTCTCAGCAAAATCCTCCCATCTATGGATTTCAGAGATGAGCTGTTTTTCTCCCAAAGACTCCAACTTTCAGCAGTGAATGGAGAGCACTCCATACGTATCTCCTTTTGTCCTGACTCACCTCTCCTCAGGGATTTCTTCATTCACAGACACGAACTCCATTCCATCCCCTGTGCTGCTGATCCTTATCCTGTCAAACTGAAAACCAGGTTGAACTCAGAGGCAGGACAGAGTGAAATCTGGAGCTTCCAGGTCAGTCCGTCCTGAATAATCTCTCTCTCTATCAGTGTGCCTGCACTGTGAGCTGGCAGGGAAACAGCACGGGGAGACCTCAGCACCTTCCCAAACGTGGAAGCAGCCTGCGACGGACACTAGCAGAGCCCACCTTACCTACACGCTTGCCTGCAGAGGATCCGTGACCCGGCGTTTGCAGGACATCCTCACAGCTACAGCTCTTGCTCGAGAGCTCCACAGCTGGGCCGCCGCCGGTGCTTTGCTGGGCCTCCTGCAGGTCGTTTTCCTACGGACAGACAGCTTCCTGGAGGTGGCTGTACTGGTGGTTTTCCCAGCCCACTGCTGGTCATCGCTCTATTCCTCTTCCGTCTCTGCTGCTCCACTGTTCTCTTCCGAACACGGTTTTTTGATGTAGCCTGCTTGTCTCTTTTCAAGACTTTCCCTGGACCCCACACCCACTAAAGCCATCCTTGCCCCACTGCCCAGCAAGTGCTCTTCCACTTTCTTCCCAGCTGCCACCCCCATTTAGATGACGCTCTAGAGCAGGATCCTGCACAGCTCCTGGCACCTCTCCAATTACTCCCTAAAATTCTTCTATACTAACTTTAGAAAAACAGCAGGTCTCTTTCTACACTACCTGGCATAATTTTCTTGCCTCCTTTTCTGCACCACTGGTGCTGCCTGCGGTTTCCTTTGCTTGTGAAGTCACAGAATCATTTTGGTTGGAACAGACTTCAAAGATCATCAAGTCCAATTCTTGACTGATTAATATCTTGTCAACTAGACCATAGCACTAAGGATCATGTCCAATCTTTTCTTGAACACCTCCAGGGATGATGATCCCAAAGTCTTTGAGGTTGTAAAGTTTGGGCCTTTCCAGGCAGCTTTCCTGGAGCTTTCCTCAAGTCTCTGAGGCAGCACAGGTCTGGCAGCAACTGCTGCTCAAACCCATGGCTGATAGAATCAGCTGTTCCTGGGTACGTTTTGTGCCTGTCTCACAGTGCTGGGCACGACTCTCAGCTAGAGCAGGTGCCTCAAACTGCTGGGTACCCACACCTTGCATTTCTTCCCTACCTCCTTTTCTCTCTGTTTCTGCCATGCGCCATTAAATGCTGCCACCTGAACACAATTAGCATTGATGGTTTACCTGGAGGTTTTTACTTCTGATATTTAGGGCATGCCCTTGCTTTCAGGTTTTGTTGGTTTAGTCTTTTTTATTGCAGGTTATTGTTATGTTTTAGCTCTAAGGTAAGCCTGGCCCATGCCTGGGCTGGGATCCTTTACTGTGACTGTCTTCCCTCCTTAATATTCTTTGCTCCCTGGCCTCTTCCTCCTTGTCCCTCACCCCCAGTTTTGTAAGCCGGGCTGCTTCCTCTTTCTCCCTCTCCCTGGGACCATTTTTTGAGTATTTTATTAGCACTTCCCTTTTTCAGACTTGCTGTGCAGCCGTAGATGACGGAGGTACAGCATCTGGCACAGACACTGGAGTAACCCTTTGCTTCCAACCACCTGCGGCAGCACATTTTAATCTCATCAACAACTGCACAAACTATTTATAATCAGCTCTCTGATTACATTCCTGAGGTCAACATCCAAGTTAAAAGACTCAGCGTAGCTGATACGCTGCTGCAAAGCCTCCTCTCTCCCAGAGGTTTCCAGAGTTGCTGGTCAGTAGTTCAAGGCTGCAGTTGGAGGTGCCACCTTCTCACCTCCTGCTCAGGTCTCCCACCTCACTGCTGACCTTCTTGCTTCCCCTGCCCTCTCTCCTGCCTCCCACAGTGGTACCCTTGGAAAAAGCTGATCAAAATGTGCGTATGTTGACGTGGCCCAGCAGGTAAAGCCTGCATTCCATACCCCTAGCAGGGCCCCAGCTCACCTAGCCTGTGTCTGGCCCTGAGGGGATGCAGCCCTTGCAGCACCCAGCTGGTGACTGGAGACACAGATGCTCTTGCTTGCTGTGCTGCTGTCCCTCCCTGCTGCTTAGGCTGCTGTTCTGTCACCATCACAGAGCCAGGTCACTTTGGGCAGCTAAGCCACCTGTTGTTTTTTAACTGATTTCAGTATGACCTACACACCCACTCTTCTTTTGTGACTGACTTAGGAAAGTGAGTGCCACCCTACAGAAACGTGGAGTCCTGCTGGCCACTGAGCTCTGTGCAGCACCAGCCCTTAGAGGTGGTCTGCAAGGAAGCCCCACTAGAGCAGAGTGCTGGCCAGGGAGGCTTATACATCACATGCAGGTATAAAATATGGGAACTAGTGAAAGGGGTGGAAGAATCTGGTTTTCATTTTGCTTTTGGATGTGGGTTGGTCACTCTGGTGGAGGGAAGGGTCTGGCATGACCTTACTGCAGCCATTTTATACCTGAGGTGTTCTAAAAAAGCTGGAGAGGGACCTTTTACAAGGGGTAAAAGGTCCTAGTGATAGGACAAGGGGAAATGGCTTCAAACTGAAAGAGAATAGGTTTAGATTAGATAATAGGAAGAAATTCTCTACTGCCCAGTGACGCTATGGATACACCATCCCTGGAAGTTTAAGGCCAGATTGGATGGAGCTTTGAGCAATGTAGCCTGGTGGAAGCTGTCCATGCCTGTGGCAGGTGGTGTTGAAACCAGGTGATCTCTAAGGTCTCTTCCAATCCAAAACATTCTGTGAGTCTGTGCTTTCACTCAGCAGCATCTCAGCAAGCAGAAGCTACCAAACATAAAGCAGAGCTCCTGTCGTGCTGCTGGAGACTTGGTAAAGCTGGATCCTTCTTCTGATGCTTCTCCCATCTTCCACAGATCCCAGGAGACAATTTTATCATAATAGTGCATGCATTCTTATTCCCAAGTTGGGAAAGAAAAGGTTAACCAAGAATTTTGGACTCTGGCTTTAAATGTCAAGCCCGAAGGGCAGAGAGATCAAAGCCCACTTGGGGTTATTTATTGGCTTCCTGAGGTCTTAATAACGGGCAGGTTGAATGAAGAAAGCTACACCTGTGGGGTCACCACTCTTACCAGCAGTGTGGGCAATGGGACCAGATGTCAGGTGGGGAAGCCACAGTCTTCTGAGTGCATGTCCAGGCTCAGAACCTCCTGCAGCAGCAGCAGCAGCATCCCCATCACCTAAAGGTCATCCCTCATCCAGAAAGCTCATAGCCTCAGCGAAGGTGAGGTGGGAGGCTGAGCCAGCTGAGGATGAGGAGGCAAAGAAGAGTGAAGAGGCTCAGCAGGAGAAGCACTCTGTGCAGAGAAGGTTGTTCCTGCCTTCAACCAGCCTTTTTGCATTGCATCATGCAGGAGAGGTATGGGCCGTGCATTTGAGGAAGTGGCTTTTAGCTGAATGGAATAAAAGGGAACACAAAATGTTCTGTGTTCAGTATCAGAAGTAGACAGAAAGAGGAAATGCTTGTCTCTGTTAAGAAGGATCATGCAAATTTAAATCACCCTGTTAGTGTTTACTATTAATCATGTTTTTATGCAGATGACTGTAAATTGCCTAGTGATGGTTGTTTCCACTACCCTTTGTAAAGGTCTTGTGGTTAAATAAGTAGAACCAACATTTTTTAATGGTCACAGAGTACTGTGGTTGGTACATCTTTGCATCAGATGCTCTCAAACCACTCAAATAATGTTACTACTGCTTTGTGCACATTCTGGAAAACCTGTTACTGGTCATCTTTCAGAGGTAACAAGACGGATTTGTATGGTACCTTTCTGTATACAATTTGAAGCCAGGAGGACCTGTTAGGTCATCTAGGCTGGTGTTCTACACACCCCATCCTATGGAATTTCATTAGGTAAGACCCTGTAAAGCTCACCATGTTCAACTAGACAGAAATATTCTGGTCTTGTGCTCAGCAGGCAAAGGCAGAGCAGCATCGCCAGTCCTTTGACATTATAGGTAAAATCACTTTTGGGAAATGACTACTGTGCATCTTGTTTTCTTTTGAGGCACTCTAATTATGCAACTGTCTTCATGACAGAACATCTTGATCTCTAGGAAGAAAAGGACATTGTTTCATTTGTTTGGAAAAGCCAGGTCCTAATTTTTCGGTTTGTGATTATCCAGGAAAATCTGAACTTCAGAATTTGATTTTAAGACATAACATTAAAATTAGGAGCTTACAAGCCTTTCTTCTCTCTGTTTCCACTAATTGACTGTCCTGATGCAGGCAAAGCAAGCTATTGCACCAGTCATTTGTTTGAAGACAGAAACCTGTTTTGGGGGTTGCTGTGGATTTTTTTTTATTAAACATTACAGGATTATCAGTGGCATGACAGGGATCTGCAGGGGGACATGCTCCATAGTTGGAAGTATTCTCTGTGTAGGTCTCGGGCAGCAAAAACAACCCTTTTTGCCTCGAAATCAGCTGATTCTGGCTTACTCTGATATGCAATAAGACAGGGTGGCTTTCTTGGGAAGCAGCAATGCAATGTTCTCGCATTCTTTGGGATTCTAGTCCCAGGATGTAACAAACACACGAGCTGACAGACAGCAAACAACCACTGACAGCTGTGAAAGGGTTGCTTCATTCAGCAGGCGTTTGGATTTCATTTCGAATGACTCATTAATGTGAGTTTTGGAGATTATTGTGCTATCTGCAGTGACACCCAGTGGTGATGAAGCAGTAGTTTACCTCCGACCCTGGTCCCTCAAAAAGCCAGAGATCTGCTGTGATTGTTCTGCTGCCTGCAATCAAGAGCGGGAGGAAATATGCAGCTGAAAGGTAGTTTTTCCTGGTAATGAGTAACATTCCTTATAGAATACGGGGTGACAAGTCTTAATTTAGCTGTTATTATTCATACTGCTGATATTTCTAATCACTAGATGTGATTTCAAATGCATACTGCCTGGCTTTAGCAAAAAATAAATAACTGATATATAGTTAAAAATATAAATTGCATGCGATTGTATAGTAAGCCAGCAAATGTATACTAATCTGGTTTAAAATTTAAGGAGAAACCGTATGAACTTCTAAGAGCAACACATCATGTATAGAAAGAGACCTAGTACTTGGTCTAGTGGGTACTCTCAGAGGTTGTTATGGGAAGAAGGCGGACTGACTGCATTCAAAATAGGGAGTATTCGACCTGCTGTAAAACAGACAGCATGAGCTGCCTCCCCAGTTTCGGCCTCATTCTTTTACTTTCTTCCTCCTTCCATTGCTTAACATTAAATATGTTTATCCAAAAAAGAAAAAAGAAATTGGTTTTAGTTTAATTGGTTTGGTTTGGGGTTTTTTTTGTTTGTTTGTTTGTTTGTTTGGTTTTTTTTTTGTTTGTTTGTTTTTTTTTTAGTTTTACTAGAAAACAGTAAAAGTTGTTAGGTATCTCATATGCCATCTTTTTAACTTCATAATTGATTTTTGAAAAGTTTGTGGTTCTGTTGGCTTTTCAAGTCAGCAAAATACTAATGTCAGACTTCTTAAAAGCCTTCTGGACCTGATTTAAGTGATGACCCAGGTAGTAACAGATCTTCAGGTGAAAACAGATGTTTGCTTTCTAGCTCAGCTTGGAAACTGCAGCCATACTTGGCATGAAGGCCTCCCTCGTGGAAGTGAAGAACTGTTCCCAGCAAGGTAGTATATTCACTTTCATGAAAGTGTTTTCACCCGGCCTTTCACCTGACTTGGTTTGGCTAGGGAGCTCATGGACAATTAGGAAAACGTGATCCAGTCAAAAGGTTGAATTTGGGTAAGAGACAGTGGGTTGGAAGATTATTACAAATAGAGTAAGTGTCTAGGAAAGACATGAGAAAAATAGGACAAATAAGACACAAGAAAAAAGGATGTTATCACCTCTCCCTCTGCCTTCTCCAACAGGCTCTGTCTCTACAGGCACAGCCTACAGACTGAAAGACCATCCCTCAGTTAGAAGTATCTAGGTGCTTCCTTGAAGGAATCTATTGACTTGGGAGTAAAACGCAACTCTTGTCCTGAAAGGACCTGATGGGAATACCTCATTTCCTAAACCCTACCTCTGCTAAATGACTGGTGTTTAGAGTATAGAAATTCAGCAGAAAATAAACTCCCTTGCTTTCCAACCAGTCCTCAGAGACGAGAGGGGCTGGGTGGGGCTAGATTTAATTTCTGATTATAAGCAATTCAGCACTGTAAGTCTGGCTGCATTCAGTAAGGTCTCAGATGCACAGTGTGGGTTACACTCTAAGCCTGGTCTCATCCAGGACCACACACTAACAAATAGTGCAGTTTATTGGAGCAACAGGCAATGTAACAGATTCTTTTCAGATTGCCAGTGATAAATTCACTAGACCTACATAATCTATGAGTACAGCACTATATACAAGTGTTCCCAGGTATGCTCTGATGCAGGTAGAAATCTTACCAGAGATGTCCCTGCTTTAGGGATGAGAGAGGAACAAGCCCATCAACTTGTCTGCATGGTGGTCACATTCTCATCCTCTGCCATGGAGGATTTAAAATACTTTTGGGAGAAGTGAAGGTGAGACTGTAGTCAAGTATCCTGTTACTGTCATCCTGAACAGTGGGGTGGGGCAGGGCAGCCACTTTATATATACAAGAGGGATATGGAGAGAGTTACAGAGAGAGAGACTACAAAGGCTGTGGGCCACACCCAGGGGTGGAACAAGCATCACTCTCTCTTCTATCTGGCCAATTGCAGAGCTAAGGTAAGACTCATGATAACCCATCCCCAGGCCATCATGCCCACTGTAATCCCTCCAGCATGTATCTCATGGCATACCTTGAGAAATCCCCTTCCCACACATTCCACAGTGTATCTCATGCTGCAGGCCTCATTCCTACAACTGACTACTCACTGTAGCCTAGCTTTGGTTTTCTTTTGCTCTGTTTTGAAGACCATTGGAAAAGCTGGACAATAATTCTCCTCTAAAGGACCAAGACAAATCAAGACTAGAACTTACTAAATCTAAGGGAAGAGGAAACTCCGTGACAGGAGTTTTTCATAGCAAAATAACTAAGAACTCAAAGAACATCCCTATGCCCCATTACTTTGAAGCAGATTAAGAGAAGACCTGTCAGTCATTTACAACATATAATCTTGCAAATGCTTATTGTAATTCACAACCTACATGAAGAAGGGGCCCATTTAATTTTTCAACAGAAGCATGGGCAATAATCTGCCCAGAACTGAAATTTCAATGAGTTAAAATAGACCAACTCTTCCTCACAGAACATTTACACAAGAGAGAAACAAGATTGCTCCCATCCAGCACACAGTCATCAGGGAACTCATGCACAATGTTTAAAACTGCCTCCTCTGCGTCCCTTTTGAACCTGCATTTCCCAGGTCTCAATCACTATTTTACTACCTGGCTGTACAATGGCATACAATGCTTTAAGGTGGCTTCTTTTCAACTTCAGGTGGTAAGGCAGATGGGGGAGAAAAAGGACAATAGTAATTTGAGGAAAAAATGATATAATTAAGTTAAAATTAATCTGCAAAAGCTATCAGATCCTAAACAAATGACACACATTGAAAAGCATGATACAATTTAGGAAACAGTATTTAATTAAAAAAACCAAGTACCAAATGCCTCTGGAAGTGAACATCAATTTGCCAACATTGTTTTTGCTACACAATTTAAAAAGAATTTCAAGTCTTGTTTTGCAAGCACCTTATAGTAATTTCATATTCTGTCTTCCACTGATCTTAAAAAGACTGCTACAAGCTGAAAAATCTGCAAAAATGTTTCGCAATTTTACAAAAGTCTGTTTCACAAAATTCAGAGTCAAGAGATATCAATTTACTATTTGTTAACATATTTTAGCTGAAGTTCGTAATTAACTCAATGGAAATTAAGAGTTATGAAGTGAAATTTCTCCAGTACCACAAATCTAGGTTTTCATACAGATTACATGTGGTATGTACAGAGCAAACTCACTCTTATTTAAGGCCAAAAAGAGGAAAGCAGACTGTTCAGAATGCAGACTTCCTTTTGCACTGGTTCTTATAGTCCCAGATACTCCCCAAGAGCTCCACCCTTAGGGAGCTGCAGAAAAAGACATTTTGGAAGACTGGTCCCTTGGGCACTCAGCTTCAAGGTCAGAATACAAAATTTATTTTGAAACAGCTACCACGTTGATATAATTGCTTTATCTAATATTCCATACACAAAGTTATTAAATAATCAGGAATTATCATGAAAAACTGACTGTTCTCTAAACATGCTTTGTAATTGTATGCAAAAATATGAAATGGCTGTTTTCCACAGTTTATGCCCAAAAGTGTAAAAATAGTTTAGGTTAACTTATAACCTAAACTTTAAGAAATTGATGACACTACTATCCTATTACCATCACTGACATTCTGAATCTTCTTTGTAAGATATGAAACCAAACTATTTACAAGAACTGTTTCTTTTCTCTGCCCCTTCAGCAAAGTGAAATTTAGCACCAAAAAGCTCCAGTAAACGATCTGATCTTTCTTCAGTCTCCCCTTCCTCATTTTTTGCGATACTAAGAGCACTACTTTCAAATCTGCTTCAGCTACTCATGTTTGCATTTCTAGCCCAGCCATACTATGTTTTACTTCTAACAACAGACATACATATAACTTTGAGACACTTAATTCTGCCACACACAGTAGTGAACAGTTATTCAGATTTAAAAGTGGTATTTTGTATTAATATTGCATACAAAATGCAGATAAAAACATGAACTGAAAAATTATTTTAGGAAGGGAAATAAAATTCTTTGGTGAGCATAGAGACAATACATGGAATTTGCTTCTTTGCATTAAAATCTTGTCGAGTTGAACAGGACTCATACTCTGCCACTCTGCGATTCACACGAGTTAAAATCTGCATGAGTTCAAGTTTCCTTGCGTGTTCCTTCAGCATTTTACACAGTGACTGAATAAACCAAGAGCCTTCAGCTGAATTCCTCCAGGAGTAATAGCCTGTGGAAGAGAGCAATGTCAAAGTGATCAGATGGAGCAGCCTTTGATACAGGACAGGTCAGCAATTAGGGGAACAATGCATAGTTTCCAATAGCAATCAATGTTTTAAAATAAAAACTCAAAACCACCAACATTTTGATTTTATAATCTTCACAAATTCCAACTCAAAATTTTTTTCTAATCCTGTCATCTTCTATAATCTAAGAAAACCCTAAGTATGAAGAAAATCAAAAGGCAGGAAAACCATCTTCTGCTGCAGCAAGCTTAGTCATTAATCACTATTTTTCATGGACTACACGAATACAAAAGAGGTGACAGAATAGATGGAAAACGGGTTTCAGTGTCACTAGCTTCAGGAATATGTGCAGAATTAAAGACTGAACCTACTTCTGCTAAGTGGAAATGTAAAGCACATATGAAGGGCTCTGCCTCTACCAATTTTGCTTAAGGATGCAACACAAATACAGTTGATGGACAAATAATATGCTGATGTTTATCATCCACTTCTGCATATCTGATTGTTTTGTTCTCTCAAAATAATATCTTTTCCTCTTGCTGTAAATTATTTGCACAACTCCAATTAACTACATTTCCAGCAGATGAACATTTGAGGGTTTGCTAGTGAGAAGGACAATATTCAGGGTTTGGTAGGGGTTTTGTAGGAACTGAGAATAGCCTCAGAAACACCTCAAAAAGAAATCAAATCAAGGTAAAAACAGTGATTGAGGGAAGTAAATATATATTTCCATGAAAGAGTGTATTGGGTCTGGCTGAGCAGGAGTTCATTTTCCCACAACAGCCCTCAGTGCTGTGCTTTGCACTGGTAGCTGGAAAGGTGTTGATAACACCCCAATGCTTTGGCTACTGCTGAGCAGCACTGCCTCCCCAACACTCCCCCTGCCAAGGGGCTGGGAGGGGGCAAGACCCTGTGAAGGGACACAGCAAGGACAGCTGATCCAAACTGACCAAAGGGACATTCCATACAAGTGAAGTCACCCACTGACTAGGTCCAACTCCAAACTTTAATTTGTAGCATGAGTGCAGGTGGACATGGATACAATCTCTCACCTGGAGCTGTAGAATAGGCATACAGGAAGTCCGCTTCTACAGGTATTTTCTGACACATTGTTTCTTCTGATCCACTGTCTGTCTGGATACCAGAATCTAATTCTGTCCCTCTACAAGCCTATTTGGTGGAAGGAAGAATGGAAAATAATATTAAAATTAAAAAATAAAGGCAGTGTTCATTATAAAAATATTGATATTTTGTGTTTTAAAAATGATGATATCATTATTAAAAAACTGCAAAAATAACAAGACTTTATATGTCACATTTCCATTAGACAGACTCAGAAGAAAAGCAGTATCATTTATTTAAGTCAGCTACACAGCTTGGGTAAGACAGATATTCATTCAAAAGTGCACTCAGAAACTCATTAAATATTGCCTAAGATTTCATTTAATACATAGAATTAGTGCAATGTTAGCTGTTATAAATACTGCCTACCTAACAGGGAAAATTGTGCCACTTTAGACCTGTAGAGAATGTTACTTTGAGAGTAATTGCATTCAAATCCTTTAGAAAGGATTAACTTTTTGCACTAATAATTAGTGGGAAATGGTATTTTTTTTTTTAACTATCTGGCTGATTTGATGATCATTGTTCAGCTGTACATCACCTGAATGAAAAAGAGCTTGGGTTTTCCTGCTAAACTTCTGCATCTGTCACCCCTGAAAAGGCTTGTTAGTGCTTTCAGTTCAAGAGGCCCATCTGTACCATAGATCAATCCTTCGTCGCCATGGCTTAGCAACACGCAAACAAAACTGCTTCGCTTGCTGTGATCTTCTTCAGAAACTTGAAAACAAAAAGAGAATTATCTTAACTTCCCGTATTCCCTAAAAATTTTGAACATGTGATCCTTCCTATGTCACAGAAGTCTTTAAGAACTAATTCACGTCTTTAGAAACCTTCAAACAGTTTTCACTTCCAAACAGAAGCTGCCTCCCTACTTTACTTCAGGAGGTTGGGCAGAGGAAACCCCAAATTAAGGGCCAACCCTAGCCATTGCAAGACATGGTCACAGAGCTAGGCCAGAAATACTGTAAGGAGACAAAAAGGGTATTCCCACAGTGTCTCAAAGTCTGAATGACACACCTCATTCATGCAATAATGGTCAGTCTTGTGACCTGGGATTGGACTGATGGAACATCCTGAGTTTTGGGAAAGAATGGCGAAGTCCTACCTCTCTTTCCACTTGGGGATGCTTCAACTACTTGGATGACATGGGAACTAAATGTAGCATGACAGTTGCTGCTGCTCCTGCAGGGACCTAGGTACTAGCGGTACACTTTTCTCTTGCTCACTTTTTACCTGTAGTGAGGTCTAGAAAGACTTTTGAATCCTCTTAATTTTGTACTTACAGTTATTTAAGCTTGATATAAAGTGTTTGTAGACCTATACTTTTTTTCCCCTCCATCTTGTGGTATACAAATAGCACAGAACTTATATTCTCCAATGTCTTTTGTTGCCTGACATTGTGGGAAATGTACTTGAGGACCAAGATGATTTTTTCAAATTTATGAAGAGATACAAATGAGGTTTTAAAAAAAAAGATCCAAAAGAAATTATAAGTGGTAACTCAGAAAGATGCAAGAGTTTGTAGACAAAAAATGAAAACAGTTCCTAAATCTGAAGTCTTACTGTTTAGTGCTTACCAAACCACTAAATTTCTGTTCTGGAATAAATTAACTGTTTTGACTTTACTCAAGTGATGTACACTCAGGCATTTCTACAACTTATGGACAAGCACTGCATTTAGAAGAGTCACATTTTCAGCTACCGTCAACAGACCAGCTGCAACAATACTAATAAATTAACCATGCCTGGGAACATTTTCTGGCATAAACACTTTCATTAAAAAAAAATCCAAAACAAAAACAAAACAAAAAAAACCCAACAAAAACCAAACAAAACCAAACACAAAAACCAAGACGAGGATTGCTGCAGGCTAACTGCTGTTGGGAATAATCACTGGAACATTTTACTGTTTAAGTGTGAACTGGAACAGGCTGGGAGAGCACTAGTGGGCATGAGTCACAGTCATGGCAGAGAACCTTCCAACAGTTATCTAGAATGGCCTGTGTTCCAGGGCTACTGATACCTCCAGGCACCACTTAATGTCAGGGTCTAGATGTAGCCAAGTCCAAACAAAGCAGGACTATCACAGCAGTTAAAGCTCTCACTTGAGAGAAGGGTGTTTTGTTTCACAAGATAAACAAAATGTGAGTTGTTTAACCAAAAGAAAATTCAGTCCACACACCTGCAGTTCTGGTCCCGCAATCAGAACCCCTCTTTGGGCCACACCACTAAGCATTTGGCACAGAACCCCTCTACCCAATCTAGCAGTTTTCTTTGCAACTCACAGAGCTTCAGTGATCCCAGGGTCAGAATATAAATCAGTCTGCACTTAAGTTTCAGCCTTTTTTCCAGCCTTCTTTAGAAGATGAGAAAAGATATGGAGACAACAGTCATGGCACAAAAGATGAAGAGAGAGCAAAGATGAATAAACATAGAAACTATGATGTACATGTCATCCTTAGCAATAAATCACCAGAAGGTGTGAAATATCATCTAAAAGAACCCAGAAAGAAGTGAGGGCTAGAGATGTATTTGGAAACAATGGTTGACTTAACACACACACTGAACATACAAAAACTTACCATTTTTCAATAATTTAAAAATGTCCCCACATGAAAGATCATTGTTGATCTTTATTTTATATCCCAACTTCATAAAAACTTCTCTGACACTTGCAGCATCCGCATCTGTACCCGAACGGGGTAGCATCCCTATACATAAGAGAAATGTGGGGGTTTTTTTATATTATATAGACGGCACAGTCTGATTGAGCCAAATTCTTATCTCAGTTACACCTGTATCAGCCTGAAATATTCCATTATTCTAGATTTGCTCTAACAGAGTGTGCACTGTTACATGTGCACACCATCTCCCACCCTCTGCACCCATACTGTAGATTTATCTACATCTTATTTTTATATCTACTTATTTTTTTAAGGACATAGGAAGAATTTCATTTGCAAAACAGAAATTATGACCAAAAGGTAAGACAGACTCGTACTGCTGATCAATTTTCCTCCTCATTACTGCTATATCGTAACGCATTCCCTCTATGCATTTCTGGAAGAATGGACTGAAATGAATCACACCCATGACTTAATTTTAGAGTGCAATCAAAACTGGTCTGCATATTTAATTTTGAAGAATAACACACAGCACTAATCTGTCTAAATTAAGGAAAAAAGTCAAAAACTTGAAAGCGATACCAGTACGTCTGTGGAAGTTCTTATTGTTTATTATTATACATTCCCCCATCTCTGGATAATCCATTCTGTAGCTGTAGTCTGGCAGAATTCCAGAGTCCATAGACTTGCTAGCAGGTAGGTTCTTTCTGTATAGAAACCAGACAAAATTTAGGTGTTAATTTCTGATCTCTTTTTTCAAAATAATGACAATAATAGGCTATTCTAGCAAGCCCAATGAAACTGGTAAGGTTGCATTTGTAGTAACTTTCTGTGGAACTTGCAACAAGCTTAAAATTAAAAGAATCAAGGAAGAAAATTATAATGCCTTTGCACAGGAGAATATGAAAACTTAGTTTAAGTTTAAAATCAGTTGGGTTTTTTTACTATCATCTTTTGAAGTCTATGTACCTGGAGGAAAGGTTAGCTCTGAGAAAGCAAATCTGTTCTGAATTCTAACCAAAAGTCATTGTCGCTGAATTTGCACAAGAAAACATTCAAAACCTAAAAAGATGTGGCAGATGTGTGCTCCTTTTCTGCTTAAGCAATAGCCACCAGCATGATGGCTACATCTGGATGAAGCTGGACTTTGGGGAGATAGCTAACACAATAGCTAAGAGCCAGAAGTCTTCTCCAACACCTAAGGGCTAGCTGAGCATGCACCACCCCAAAATACAGCTCATATGCAAATATAACTGTAAGTCACTTATCTTACTCCACATACAGTAGGCTGCCCACCAGGATCTCCCCTCCAGAAGGGATACCGCTCTAGGTTTCTCCTTGAGGCTGAGAGATTCCTTCACAACAGCTTCTAGGTAAGTAATTAATAGCATGCTCAACCTGAAAACCTTAGCTACGTGATATAAAGGATTGATTGCGCACATATAATCCTTTAGACATAAACCGTTGACCAAGTCCAGGACTAAGTCTTAATCCAGCTGCACCCAGACTTCGCTCTGAGAAGGAGTTTAGAATGCAAGGCAGTCCTTTCTCCTTTCTGAACATTGTGTATTAACAGGAGGGTCTCCCTGACAGTTTTATCTGACCCTGTCCTCTATGCTGTAAATAATCAAGTGTACCTTGCCACGGAATCTTGTTAAATCACTGCTGTACCTACTACTGAAGGTTGTTAAATCACTGTTTTATATCAATTAACATATTGCTAGTTCTTCTCTCTTACAGGTGAGGTGCATCCATTCCATCAATGACAAAAGACCAAGACTCTACATGCAGCTTTAATTCTGCACACCAATTAATGAGCACAAAAACCTCCCCACCACTAATGACTCTGCAACAGCTGTCAATTTTACTCAGTCCACACATGCTGAAGCTGGTAAGGATTTTCTCACTTAAGCACACATGTAGTCTAAGTTGTTACAACACTGGAGCCTGCAATCATACTACATTTTACAAATAAAAGGTCCAAAATGCCCTTAAAACCTAATTTTTCATTGAAATATTAAAAAGAACCAAATGAAGTTCCCAGAGAGAGCATAATCTGATGGCAGTGCTAGACCAGTGTAACAACTAGCTGGCAGGATTGTGTTTCCTCCCTTCTACTCCCTAAGTTCGTCCTGCACTCCTGCTTCCACACACACAACCCTACAGCAGGTCAGCTCAAGCAGCTGAGCTGTCTTCTGCAGGCTCAGGTCAGCTCTAGGAGCACCGCATAGAAAGAGGTGAACGTTTATCCTAGGGTGAGACACGGATGTCTCTTCTCAAGAAGAGCTAAGCACTTGATAATGCTGTTAAGCTAAGCCTAACTTCACCTTAAAGGGTTTTGCTTTTTAGTTCCTTGTACATGCATGCAGCCTGTTGTGCCACACACTGTATATTCTCAAAGTCAGTACAACTCTAATAGTTGTTTATGATTATTACAATTTACGATTATTGAAACTTTTCCATTTAGCATCATTTCTTCTATGGCTCTTACCCTCCATTACAGCACAAGATTCCTCAAGACTTAAATTGAAGACTTAAATCAAAAGTACCTCACTTACCCTTTAAAACCTGTAATAGATTTTGCATCTGCCAGATCTTCCCCCAAATGTGGTCCATCTCCCATCTCTGTCATTATTGCTTTCAATTATCAGCTAGAAAATGCAAGAAAATAGAAGTATTATGACAGTTCACAGAATAACTTTAGCCTAGGATATTAGTAGGCAAAAAAAAAAAAAAAAGGCATTTCTGAGTAATCCCTACACATTTCATATTTGAAAGAAGAACATGAAATGTTTTTCTAAATTATTGCCTTCTAAAAGAACTCTGGGAAAAAGTCTGCAGATCCCTGTGACCAAATCATTGAAAAGACCTACAAAAAGCAAGATAAGACACAAACAAATTGAAAACAATCTTTAAAATATTGCAATGTCCCTACATGCATCAGAAATTAAGAAACAAAATCAAGAAATACAAGTTATTAGATATGTGCAAAGACCAACATAGATTAGAAATTGGACCATAGTAGTTTGAGAAATGAGTCATTTCTCTACATTCCATTTCAAATGAAACATCACTGCATCCCACTTCAACTGGCGTCTGTGAAGGCAAATACAATAGTAATAAAATAAAAGCACAACAATATAACTTTAAACAGTTGATGAAATGAACCCTATGCTGTGGGCTATTTGCTTTTATGAGAACACAGGACAATAAATTATAATGGATACCAAATCAGAAATCAATTTAAAATCATTAAACCTCCCCCATGGTTACTTTGTGTGTACTCATCAAACATACTACCAAAAGTTACCTTAAAATCAAGTTTCAGAAAACAATTATGCATCATAAATTTAAATAGCCAGATAGGACAAAGTAATAAATGCTTCGAAGTGCTGAGACCTCAAGAAACAAACAAGGCATTACAAGGCAAGAATTTTACAAAAACTTACTCTAGGAGATACATTTATGGTAAATAAGAAGGTGTAAGTAACCAGAGCAAGTAGCAAGATTTGCTGGACAGATATGATGAAGATTCTTATTTAAGGCATAGGTTCTTTAAGGCAAACTATATTTGCCATCTTACATCATGACATTGTTAGCACATTAAGTCCCAGCTTCTTATCTATACTCTTGTTAGTACAACACAAACACCCATTTTTGTGGGAATGATTAGTAATGCATCAGAAGCACTAATTTGGTTATATATAACCTTCTTTCTTAACTTGTTTCTAGGAAGACATTTACTTACATTGTTAGTGGCTTCAAAAGATCTTCAACGTTACTCTGAATACTATTTCAGAGCACTGATGTAATTAAATCTTCTTCTTCACCAAATTATTCCAGACTTGACAACTGTATTATGTAATGCAGCAAACAGGAAATTTCCTGAAAATCAAATTACCAAAGTATTAAATAAGCTTGGTATTTTAAAAATAAAATGCCTAAAATACATTCTATCATTATGTTTTAGATATTTACTTTAAAGACAGTATCATGGGGCAGGAACTAAATCTACAACGCTGAACTTGACTGCCTAGCACCTTGATCTGGATTCATTCCTCCTAACTTCAAAGTCAAATTCATTAGAAGTACCCTATGGGAAGACAAAGGCAAGCAGCTCCAAAGGGCAATTCAAATACCTATGACCTGTGGCATGACAGTGATCCAACCCTACGGCCTATGGCAGGGAACATTAGCATTGCCAGCGTGACAACTGGTGTGTGCACCCAGCTCTAACTGAAGAGCAGAGCTTCTGATCCCCAGGAACTGGAAAAGACGGCTTTCGTTGACAAGAATGTTGTAAGTTCTCCTGCTCCAGTATAGCCCAGTTTCCAGGAGTTTCTGACTTTTTCAACCATCCCTACTGCAATCATCCTTGGCTTTGGTTCTCAGCTTTCCTGAGCTCTCAGCCTGAGCAAAATTTGTAGGAAAACATCCAAGGAGGCTGACCCGCCATTCTGATGCAACTCATACTGCTCTTTCTCCTGGAGAAGAACTATGTGCAAGAACACGACCTGCACCCTTCAATGTGGCTGGGATAACTACGAGAGACAGGGAAATGGTTAACTTCCTTTGTTTGTTCTTTGTCTGACAACAGTAATAAACAGCCATACCATATAAAAAAAGCACGGCATCATGTGCCAACTCTATTATCAAAACCAGCTAGCAAGCGTACTGACAGCAGTGTAGCTGTGTCAGCACAGAAATCAACTTCTGCTAAAACCGCAGGGGTTTATCCCAGCTGTTTGGCACTGTGAAGTTCTGCAGTGCCAGTGCTGAAGTACGTGAAGGAGAGAGTGTAAACTAGTAAATATGTGCCTACATGACCTGTGGCCAGCGACCAACAGCTACTTGGAGAAAGGCTCAGCCAAAGTACAGGGAAAGCTAACACCCTCTGGCCAACAAATGAAGCCCTGGAATCATGAGGGGGGGTAAGTGGCTCATCAGGCTGTCTTGGGTTCACATCTGGCGTGCTCCAGCCAAACTGCTGAACAGCAGCAGACTTAACTAAGCAAACTGCAGACCCAACTGGCTGCGAGCACTGAATGCTTCTTACAACATAAATGTTAAAGCAGGATGCAAACACTAAGAGATCTTCAACATTTAAGCAACCTTAAATTAAGACTTATCTCCTTGATCCTTTTGCAACCTTAAAATGTAAAGTTCTAAAACCGCTGTCCTTGATCCAGCGCCAAAGAAACAATGAAATTGGAAGAAGTAGCCAGCAAAACCCACAATTACAACAAACTATAGTACTTTCTTTCTGAAAAATGTAAAACACAACTTGTAATACCATATCATAAAAATATTTCTTACTAAGGCCTCTGCAGGCCTAGCTCCCAGCCTCCAGTTTCAATTGCTTAATGAAGTGTTAGAGCTTACTGCACTCTACTTCATCACAATTGGAGTTTGTCTGAGAGACTTTGCAGAAGCTATAGGGATTGTCTAGAAAAACTGGTTATAACACGTTAAGTATTTGAAATTTGCATGCTTGATCTTCAGAACAGAACCTGTAACTCACTTTTAATACCCATCAATTCCTGAGCACCCTCGGGCACCAAGTCACCCGCACTTCTTTAAAGAACAAAAGACATCCACAAAGACATCTCCCTTTTGTTGCTAGGCACTCAAATGGGCGTTTGAACCAGCAGGGTATTTGTGCTCTAAAGCACCGGTCAGGGTAACAGCAATGCTCTCCGGAGGATGATGCTGATTCTAACAGGCTACTAAGAATTGCCTCATCTTGCTTTAGGTAATGCAGTGATGCTATGCATTTCCCTGTGGAGGATGATCTCATCCTGGTGGGGGGAGGTGCGGGGGGGAAGAAATCACGACAGTGCTTTAAAAATTTATTAAAAATATTTATTCTGCTCTTTGATATTATTTTCTCTGAAAGCTTAGGTTATACGAGCTTTCAACTGTAAGGAAATAAAGTTCTTGAAAAGAGCAACAGCATTTTTATAATCTAGCAAAATATATTCTGCAGATTTTAGGAAGCTTATTTTATAATACTCTATCTGAAAAAATACAATTTAAAAAAATGAGACATTGACAGCAAATATAAAGATGATGCTACAATGATCTTTACATATACTAAGTAGTAAGAAATAAAGTGGCTCAAAAAGGTCCAAAGCTATGCTCTGCAAGCTACCAGAAAATGACCAATGTCTCTCTGTACAGCAATAAGAGCAAAAATATCTTTTCCCCTACATAAATGCAGTTGTTCCAATGCTTTTCTTTTAATAGGAAAATAAATAAAACAACTTTTTACTCCATTCCAGCCTGGATTCACTTATTCTACCTAGACCTAACAAAAATAAATTCACATCATCATGTGTCACCACTGCCATAAGAACCACCAGGTTCCTTTTTAAAGCAATATTTATTTGAAATGACAACCAATAAGAGAAACTAATAGTATAGTGATAAAAATAATACCAAAGCTTCTCAGACAGGGGAGAAACCAAATAACTAGTCTTTAGTTACCAACTGGATCCTGAAATATGCAAACCACAGAAGACAACACATGGTCAGTATATATCTGCTGCTACAAAGCAATGACTGTAGCACTACTAAAACACATGTTCAAAACAGACATCAGTATTGTAAAGCATCTCCTTAAGGATTAGGAAAGGGCAGTTTTCCATCTCACGTGACTGCAAGAGGAAATGTCAAGCACTCAAGCTATTTTTTGTACACGAACATATACATGACATGATACTAATGCAGACATGCAAATTAAAAATTTTCCACTCTACAATGTATAATGCTAAACAATAATTATCTGACTAATAACGTAAGGAAAATATAGAAGCTGACTATATGAAAAACCAAAAAACATTTGAAATATACCATCACATTTTCTGCATGACACTATCCCCCTACTAAATACTGCTACCACCGAGGGAAGCAGGCCCATACATGGGACAGCTTTTCACATTACTTCTAGTCTGGATGTAGTTGTTGGAAAGCCCTGACACTGAGCCAGCAGTCTGATCTTCCAAAAGCAAACAGACTTTTAGGTGCTCAGCATGAAACTGTAAAATCAGCTGAAATTACTCCGAGTGTCGATGGGACCCTTGCTTATCAATTCACCTGTACCTATTAACCCCGTCACCACCGCTATAAGCGACAGCCATAACTGGTTCCTTAACACTAAGGACAGGATGTGTTAGTTTGAAACCTACCACCTGACAAGCAGGTACCTAGAGGAGGGAACTATGAGTTAGAGGGTAAAAGACTACAGATGGCCAGCTCTATCCTTCAGCCTAGGAGGGAACAGACAGGACACAACACACCTCGGGCAGCGAGTTTTACATGCTATTGAAAGTTAGTCACAGTGGCTGCCAGGACCCCAAGCAGGCTTTTCGTCAGTACAGACGAGGTTTAACACGCTTTGTTTTGGAAGATCCAAATACAGATTCTGACCCCGTGTTTCCGGTTAGTTATGGTCTACCGGGGGGACACTAGAGAGCAGCTCAGAATTAAAGCGCCTTTTTTTTCCCCCTTTCTCTTTCCCCTCTGTTTCGGCAGCTTCTCCACAAAAACAGGCTGAAAGAGACCAAACCAGCTACCTTAAGCTTCTGGAAAACTAATACC
The DNA here is from genome assembly GCA_013397865.1 of Struthidea cinerea. Lineage (NCBI taxonomy): Eukaryota > Metazoa > Chordata > Aves > Passeriformes > Corcoracidae > Struthidea > Struthidea cinerea. The sequence goes on along the minus strand of VZTI01001213.1, from coordinate 768,296 downwards.
TGAGGCCCCGCGCTGTGCCCCCGGGCAGGGGGAAGCGGCGGGCGCTGGGACGGCACCGCGGGCGCTCCCTCCCGCCTGGCCCGCGGGCGAGGCCTGGGGGTCATCCGCCCGCACCACCGACCGACCGAGCGCCGGGCCTGCGGGGCCGGGAGCCCCGCGGGCAGCCGGGGGAGAGGCGCTCTCAGCCGGGCCCGCCCTAGGCGGAACGCGGCTCCCCTCCTGCTCCCCGCAGCCGACTTCCTCCGGGAGAGATGCGGGCGGCCAGGCGAA
>VZTI01001213.1:700225-767642 GCA_013397865.1 Struthidea cinerea | reverse complement strand
AGGCGGGACCCGCCGTGCGAGGGCAGCCTGAGGAGGCACGGGGTGGCTGCTCTGCTCTGCTCTGCTCTGCTCTGCTCTCCTCTCCTCTCCTCTCCTCTCCTCTCCTCTCCTCTCCTCTCCTCTGCTCTGCTCTCCTCTGCTCTCCTCTCCCGGCGCGGCTCGCCGGGACGGACCCCATGGGGTGACAGTGAACCACCGCGCCCTGCGGGCTGTGAGGGCTGAGCCGGTATGGCTGCCCTTGTAGCTGTTGGGTGTGAATGGTGTAACCCAAACCTCGTCAGGTTTGCTCTGTTGCTTGAGTTCCTGTGCCTGCTGAAACAAATGTGCCGTTCTGGTATATTTATACTATGTTGGTGTGGCCTCATGTTAAGTACTGTGTGCAGTTTTGGGAACCACAATGTAAAAGGGATATAAAGCTATTACAGAGCGTCCAAAGGAGGGCAAGGAAGATGGTGAAGGGCCTTGAGGGGAAGCTGTATGAGGAGCAGCTGAGCTCACTTGGTTTCTTCAGCCTGGAGAAGAGACTGAGGGGAGACCTCATCACAGACTACAACTTCCTCGTGAGGGAAGGCGGAGGGGCAGGCACTGATCTCTTCTCTGTGGTGACAGTGACAGGACCCAAGGGAATGGCCTGAGGTTGTGTCAGGGAGGTTTAGGTTGGATATCAGGAAAAGGTTCTTCACCCAAAGGGTGGTTGGGCACTGGAGCAGGCTCCCCAGGGAAGTGGTCACAGCACCAAGCCTGACAGAGCTCAAGAAGCATTTGGACAGCGTTCTCAGGTACGTGGTGTGTCTCTTGGAGATGGTCGTGTGCAGGGCCAGGAGTTGGATTAGATGATCTTTTCAACTCAGAATATTCTGTGATTCTGACAGAATGGTGGTTTGTGAAGGAAATGGCCAGCTACAGTAATCTGTGGAGAGAATTACTAAATGAGCAGCACCCTTCCAGACCTCAGCGAGCGAGATCCCCTTGGGTGAGCTGGCCTGTACCGCAGCAGGACCTTTCCTTCAGGCAGGGTTCTCGCCTACCTGCATGGTGAATGTCCCTGGCTGCCCACAGACCTGCCTTGCACAATAGTGCTCTGACGCTGAAGGATGATTTTGGCTTCCTCATCAACTTTCAGGTCAGTTGGTTTCATATTTGTACATGGACCGTCAGTAGCAAAAGTCAGATAACATTGGAAACTATGTATTCCAGCTTCTCATAACAGGTACTAACCTACTTTTTGAGGTCTTATCACCAGGTCAGATATACTGAGTTTTGCACTTGTAATCTTAATTTGAGGAACAGATTGCACACTGGAACAGATTGTCCAGAAAGGCTGTGGAGCCTCCCCCACTGCAGGTACTCAGGAACTGACTGGACACAATCCTGTGCCGTGTGCTCTAGGATGACCCTGCTTGACCAGGGAGGTTGGACCAGGTGACCCACTGTGGTCCCTTACAACCTGACCCATTCTGTGATTCTGTAATAGTAGAGGCCACTTCCTCTTTTAGGAGGGCAAGATGAAAATCTGTTGCTCCTTCTTGTTGTTGAGGGAAGATGAGTAGTGTTTGTTAGTATGCCACTCGTCAGCTCAACGTAAGGACGGCCAAGCTAATTTTCACTAACGTTAAGGAATTTAATGTGTTCTTCTAAGTAGAATCAGTAGGTGGGAGAAAATCTCATGGATTTATTTGTGTCAAGGACCATGAATTCTGCCATGGAACTATGTTGCATGATACACACCAGCCAGGAAACAAGTGTAATGTTATTTTGAGTAGCAGTTGATTTGCATGTCTCAGCTTCAGTTGTCAGTAGGGGCGAATAATATGTTTTGTCGTTATCATGAGAAGTAGTCTTCCATAAAACAGAGAAAATGAAATAGCAAGTTAAGTCATTGCTCAGGGACATTTTTCCAGATTCTCCATGTAGTCATCCTGCTGAGTCAATAACACTGAAGTCCAAACATGTTGGTGACAAAATTGCTTTCTGTCAAGTCAAACAAAAATAAGTACTGCCCTTACTTCTGGTGGGACATAAGAGAGGGATATGAAGTGGGAATTTCCCTGTGAACTCAGAAGGCTGTTCTGTAAGTTTTATGTGCTCTAAATAGATGTGTTGTGTTATAGTTCACACAGGAATTGAAGTTACCTTGAAAAGACTTGACACGTTTGACTGCTGAGAGTCCGAGTGTTTGGACTGCAAGAACCATGATAGGTTGCAGTTTAAAGTATGGGTCATCAACCTTCTCCCAGGTTCAGGTACCCTCCCAGCTGTGTTCCTGCGAAAATACGGCCGGATATAACTAGAAAGTTTAATAGAGCATTTTTGGGCTTCTCCTTTTCTTTCCCTTTTTAATGGTCACCTTGTGGGAAAGTGCTGATGTAGGGATGTCTTTTGCACACAGTTAATTTACAGCCAACAGCACCAAAATGAAACTGAAAGTTTTGTTAGCACTTCTGAGAAATGGTGATTGGTGTCTATAATTTAGCTTTTCATACCCAGAGAAGAAAGTAAGAGCATAAAAAGGGAGTGAAGAAAACACACAGGTCAGAAGACGGACAAGGTCGATAGAGATAATATGTTTGACCCCTGTTAGAGAAAAAACATTCTGTTACTTAGACTTGACACAGGCACTGACTGTCAAGACACTGGCAGGCTTAGAACAGTGGGCAGAAATGTACGTGTCCAAGAATTTTTGCTGTGGAAAACTTGGAGGGGAAAATGAGAGGATCTAAAATTTGGGCTTTGGGGCCCCACAAGAATATTTAATTCTTAAATTCACCTTGTGGATCCAGCTTGTTAAAGGTTTGAATACTTTTGAGTACACTCAATTTCATTTTTATCTTTCACCGCAACCCAGGGGCTATTAGGAGAACCAAGTCGTTATGCTGGGCAAAACAAGAAGATTCCTCTTCGTGTTTGTTACTTCTTGCCTTTCTTCCTCTGTTTCACAGTTTCCTGGCAGTGCTTTTTACTGATTTGCAGGTGTTCCACTTGTGTGTTTATGCTTTACTACATTACTCTACAGCATTTGGATTACTTTATGGAACTAGAAGCTTAAAGGTTGCAAGATAGCAAGAGTTACTGCATGGTTCTATTTCTTGAAGAGAGAGAAGATTGCTATTTTAAGGTTGTGAAAAGTTCATGAGCTTTTAAAGCAGGTGAAAGTATTACTGATCAATAGCAAAGGTTGGCAGTGGAAAACGGAGCCCTCATTTTGGATTTCAGTTCTTTGAGATACAGAACTCAGAGCTAAAGCCACTGAAGTCTTAACTCTTCCTATGAACTCAAGTATTGTACTACCATAAAAATTAATTATCTCATTTGTCTCCTCAACCATAAAGCAAAAATAATAGTATTTACTCCTTACTAATGTTATGTGCCTAGACAACAGTTCGTATGGTTTTTGAGGAGTGTAATACCATTCTGTAGAAAAAAAGGAAACTTTCTAGGCCTTCCCTTACTGTGGTTATTCTGTTGTGTTTACCTTTGATAGTGTTAATATGAAGCTCTTGTACTTCCAAAACAGTGTAGAGACATTTAATATTAAAATGAGTATCATAGCAAGGCTGGGTGTTGATTTTGGAATATTGGCTACTCCCTGTTAATTAATAAATTACATTCAACAAAACCAGAATCAAAGGCAGTGATGAGTACAAGATATATTAAAATTAAAATTGCCTTGCAAACAGAAATTGATACTGATTTGACTATTTGTAATTGCTTTAGGAGAAATGAAGAGAAAATGGCAAGAAAGACTGAAGAAAGTGGAAGAACGAGCATCTCACTATGAAAGAAACCCTCTTCCTACAGTTTATAGACCAAGACTGTCCAAACCATCTATGCCGTCCTCTGTTTGGAAAATATTTTCTCGACAGGCTGAAGCTTTTAATTATGTAAAAACCTGCAAAGAGGTATATTATGTGTTAGGTGAATGTCTCTACTCTTTTATATACTTTCAAGATTGAACATCATTTAAAATTGCTGTGGGCAGTCTTTATCAGTTTGCAAGATCTTTTTCTTCCCAATCCTGAAATAGCAAGAATTTTTTTTTATCTTTGTAGGTCGTGTTGCACTGGAGGTATCTCTAAGAAGTACCAGTTCGGTTCTAACATACAAGTTCATATGTGGTGTTAACTTTGAACAGTAAAAGTACTTTTTGGTAACATTGTGGTGATAAATTTGTTCTTCTCAAGATGAACAAGCTGTCAGGGTGGGCAGGAGAATGTGAAGGTAGTGAGAATTGAGTAGGAAGAAAGAGGAGGAAAAAAATGAGGAAGAAAAAAAGAGGCAGAGACTAAATACAAACAATACAACTTTCCAGTGGCATCTGAGTAGCAGGCTCAGACGATTAGAAGTGATTAGCCAAATAAATATTGTGTGAAAGGTATCCTCTGTTTTCAGTTTAATACTTTTCCAACTGATGGCTATTTTTAAAGAAAGTATTGTGTTTTTCTCCACGCTGTTTCAGGTATTTAAGTAATCCTGGCAGCCTGTTTTCCAAAATGGGTTCTCATTGGCTTGGCAGTAGTTTTTTTCTGTTTTCTTCTCAGATTTCAGTTTTTGGATCTAAACAACATAATGTCTGAAGAATATTTGCCGTAAAGCTTATACTGCCTTCATGTCCATGAGGCTGCTCCTTTCAGGACATTGTTCCTCCTCCCTTTAGATGCACTTGCCACTAATCAGAAAAAACAAAGAGTTTACAGAGAAAACAGTTTACATTAATGCACAGCAAAGAAAAGCTTCGAAGTTTTACCCATGTAACTGAAATCAGAATGATGTTCTAAATTAAAACTAGATGCTACTGAGCTTGGAAAAGGATAAGAGGTCTGCTTATAGTTGTCTAGTATTTACTAGCCTTTAGTTGATGCCAAGTAGGAACTTCTGAAGATTTAAACTGGTTCTTTGAATAAAACTAACAAAAAAACTTCCATGTTTTTATTTAAAAAGGATGTTCATGTGTTTGCTTTGGAAAAGAACACACAGAATGGACAGAGGTTTTACCTTGTGACAACATATAAAGAGCTCTGGTTTTATTACACGTGAGTATTTGAGAAGGTACCCTGTATGTTACGAAAAGATAGTGGTATACTGGGTATCCTACCTAGTAAGAGCTATCACTGGGTAGGTATTCCCAGGAGCCAGCTGCTGCTCTGAGTAGCACAGAGCTGTAATGGTTGCCTGAGGTTTCATCTTGGCAATGGGGAAAGCCTTCATAAGGACAAAACAGTACATTCTGTAGCGGGTTTCAGCTTTCTTTTGAGTAGCAGGTTGTCGTTATTTCCTGCGAATTAAAGACTGTCTGTTGAACTGAAATTTATTAGCGGTAGATTTGCTTTTGCTGTCAGCTTTCCTCAGGGGATCATACCAACACATGACAAACCATACTTCTCTGACTAGTCTTACAGGAGTTTCAGTGGGCGCTAATGCAGATGTCTGGTAACTGATTTATGGGTTTGTATTTGCATGATGTAGTTCCAAGTATTGACAATTTGATCACGTGCTGAACTTTTCCCCCCATTTGTTTCTTTTACAATAAAACATTTGGCTATGAAATAAAAGAAATCTGAGTCAATTTTTATACAAAAAGCCTGGATTTTTTTCTCAAATTGAAAATGGGATTATTTTTTGATTTAGTTTAAAAAAACTCTGTGTAATTTCTCTGTGCTAAGGACATCTGAGTTAAGTTATCAAACTTAAGTTCTTTTCTTGTTTTCATAGTTCCTTGAATTCTCACCAACATTTCTGTATGTGTTGTAAGACGGGGGCGGGGCGGGGGGCATGGAGAGGAGAATACTTTACAAAATTAAATTCTATGCCAGACAAATAATCTTTGTTGATATTTGATGCTGGTGTTAGTTACGCATTTTTTCAAAGCATTACGGGGCTACTACATTTTTTTAATATGGGTGGTATTTTATTGCAGAATAATGTATGTGGGACCTTGTTTGCAACTGATAAGCATGTTTATCATGCTCATAATGTTTATCATGAGAGGTTGTGATTTGGTTTTTTTCCCTTAGCAAAGGTTACAAAACAAGTCTTATGCATTGCTATGAAGTAATTCCTGAAAAAGATGCTTGCAAACTTTATTTTGATTTGGAGTTTTACAAACCAGCGAATCCTGGTGCAGATGGCAAGAGTATGGTCATGAAGTTAATTGAGGTAAACTGGAGCAAAGTCATGTTGTAGATGAATTAGTTGTTAATTTAATATGAAACCAAAGTATTTACCACTTTATCTTGATTATGATATAGTAAAATTAAAAGAATTATAGACCCAGTGGTTATTATTAATTAAGTAAAAATACTGTTTTAATTAAAGCAAGGGCTTAATCAAAGTGAGAGACAATATAATTGAGAGACAAAAATAAAGAATGATGGCTGTTGGACTGTTTGTATTCATGGTAGGTTTACTGACAATGGTAAGTTTACTTTTGAAGATTGTTTTATGTGCTCTGCCACTTCAAAGCTGTAAAACTGAAGGAATGTTTAGGTACTCTTTAAAGTAGCATCAATAAAAGTTCCATTCATATATACCTCAGTTCATTCCCTTTGCCTGATGGTGCAGTCGTATAGATGAATCCCTCCTGAAAGTTTCTTTAGATGACAGTTCATTGTAGTTTAGTTAAATGATGATGTAGAGAGCATCATGTGACTGCATTTACCAATTTGGTACCTAAAATTAAATACCTTTGCTAATTATCAATTTTATTAAATAGTGCAGTTTCATTTTATTGCAATTGTTTTTGGAAAATGAGCTCTCTGCAAGCGCAATAGGGCATTCATATGTTTTTAGAAGAATATCTTCTGTTTTAATAAAATCTCATCATGAGTGGATGTTTGTTTGTGAAACTTCTGTCACCTACATGTCTCTAGCTAGAAATGAACAAAAGTAAGATTATTGAGGTCATTCCTTCATAAAGAACCCTTCATTGACAGAGAATCTGAAGGCATTTATGCATTATTATCTGAAATGTAGAGATTCCTCAGTTTAAGAAGAGGACTTTGGATTTGCTGGGTGGGGGATCTGAGCTGCTAAAACACAAAGCTTCCAGATCTTTAGGTTCTGAGTCCCAGTCCTAAACATGAGTAATCACTAACTTAGCTTATAGAAGTTTTTTTTAGAGCTAATTTAGAGTGAAATATGTTTTCTGCTTAGTTATTGTTCATTGGGTCATACCAATGAATTAACTAAATCATAACACTGAATTAGCTCACCAGTCCTTTATATCATGACAGCCTTCACTTCCACTCCTGGTGAGCCTGCATTACCAACATTGTCACTGTGGGTGTGAACTGCTTCGTGGTGGAAAACAACCTGCAGGGTAAAGCCACCTAACTAACTGAAAGTCTTCTCAGCTTATCACCGTTAGTTAAGTGTTAAGTGACTTGCATGTTGAAGGAAACACAGTCTACATCAAACTTGGTTAAAATTTGATATGGGTTAGTTTGAATTAAATTAATTGTATGCTCAGAATGAGGGAAAAAAAAGACTTGGAAAAAATGTAGAATCTGAATTTGTGTTGGGTTTTATAGATGTGACTACTAAAAATGTGAGAGTAAAATAACATAATTAATGTTTATAATTTCAGCTTGTCAGCCAAAAATTAAAAGAACTTTATGATGTAAATTGTTCATCAAAAGATGTCTTGAACTTGGATTCCAGTACTGATGAAAAGTTTAGTCGGCACTTAATATTTCTACCCCGAAAGACTGTATTTAAGGATAATACTCATGTTGGTAAGTGTGTTCTTTTCTCTTACACCTAGAAATAAAAGGGGAGGTTTTGACTTTGTACAGTGCCATCTCACATTTGACTATTTATTTTAATGGAATTATATGTGGAAACAAATATGTATTCCCAGCAGAAATTACTGTGTATTTCATTAAGCCTCATTTTTTCTCATCTTCTACTTTCTTTTCCTATAATTAGCATGTGCGTTTGCAGAAATGTAACTTTTTTTGTGCCTGTATGTTTTATTTACAAAAATACTGGTTTCTTTGAAACTGGCAAGTCTATGACTCCTTAATTTTCAGGTTAATGTCAGTCTTAACAATTAAAGCTATTGCTATTTGCTCTAAATACAGTTAATTTCTGCTCAGCACAAGGTCAAAAAGGCAGGACAAAGATGATTTCAAGCCACCTGTGCATAAACACGATAAAGAGAAAGCTGAAAGCAATTTTAGTTGTTGGTGTAAATTGGGATTTCTCGGATATGGCAACTCCAATACAGAGAATTGCCAGTTTAGGGTGGTTTTGGCTCATTTGTGTGCCCCAGTAGTCCTGTACTGAATTATGAGGATAATGATGATTTTGATGCTTGATATGCTGAATAATTCTGCTGATATGTAGCATGGAAGGAACAGTATTTCATATTCATTCATGTTCCCCATGGAAGCTTCATCAAACAACTGCAGAATCATCCTTGCCAGTATTCCTTCCACTTCACAGTTTTTTTCCCCACATCTGTATTTATTCTATTCTCTTGCTTTCTCCCTAGAACTAATTTGGCCTAAAACTAATGGTTTTTATTTGTCTGTCTTTGGTTACCATCTGGCAGAGCCTGGAGGTACAATGGGAGTTGAATTACAATACTGGGAGTTTGAAAAGTCATTACAAAATACTTTTGTAAAAGTAATGTGTTGTTTGAGTAAGCTTTGGTCAAACTCTTACATCAGTAAATACACCATGAAGCTGCAAGTAAACATTTCAATCATTCTGAAAGTGAAATTAGGGAAAGCAGTAGTGAGGGGGACAATCACAACCTTTTCAGAATCCTAAATCTGAGCTTGTTAATATTTAGGGGTTTTTTTAAAGATGTTTAGTACAATTTCTTGAGAGGTGTTGGTTTCTCAGTTACTGGCCAGAACCATTTTATACAGTGGGGTGGTTGAAAGATTTCTTTTTAAAAATCCAGAAGGGCTAAAAAGACCCTGAACTTCAACCACTTCCATCTTGGTTGTTTTGAAAAATGTTTGCACAGAAACTCGCTAAGTTCTGACTCATAAATGACATTACCTGCTTTTGGACTTTTTTGGTTGTTTTTAAGGTAACTTTGTGAGGACCATTTTGCAGCCTGCCATAAGATTAATGGAGAGTAAGGCTGCTGTGATTCAAACAGAAGAAGCAGGGCATGTTTTCCCGTGTTCTGCAGGAGTTGGATTAGATGATTCTCTTACAAACCTCACAGCTGTTGAAGATGCTTCTAAAGACTGGCCAGCCTTTGCTCACAAAACAAAGGATGTGGAAATGTCACACCAGGAAGAAAATTTGGATTTTTCTTTCCTAATAGTAAATGATAAAGATGGCAACAACCAACTTTTTGTGGATCTAGGTAAATATAAGTGTTTTTAAAGCACTCTGGGATGCAGCAAAGGTTAAGAATGAGAGAGATGTTCCTTAATCTTTGATTACGGAGAGTAAGAACAGTGGTGATCTTACTGTTGTCCCTATAGTCAGACTTCAAACACATGCTGAAACTGGGATCACAAATGCCGTACTTTAAAGGAACCTTAGATTCATGGTCTATGGAACTTCTTATATTACTACATTTAATTATTTTATTATGAAGTTGAAAGTAATTCTTGCCACACAAGACTAATTTTGTTTTTCCCCTTAAGGGCTTAGTGCTCCCATTTGGATTAAAAGAGGATAGCATATATTGCATTTTTGTTATTTCAGTTGAATTAGAAGCTGCTTAATAATGGAACAAGTCTTACAGGCATGGCTTTCTGTATTTTACATGTATGAATTGAGCTTTCTTTTCCTGTTTGGAATGGCAGCTGTTATGTTTCAGTGATGGAATAATAGAAATTTTTGGTTGGGCATTTTATGGTCCAGCTGGGCTTAGCCTGTTCATGGTATTAGAACATTACAAATCTACAGGAGCACAACACTCATAGTCAAACTAGATTTTGAAAGTTCCACCCTTTTTCAACTCCATATCTGTTCTGCTTTTTGGCTTGTGTTGGGGAAATGAAAATAGCTTAGCACACTTCTGCACAGCAGTATGTGATGCACTTTAGGACTTTACCTTGGGTTTTTTCCTCAGACTCTTCTGAAGAACCCCCATTCCTTCAAATTCTTCTCATGGAATTTAGGATCACTTTTACTGTGGGCCTCTTCAGTATGTCTGGTCTATTGACATGTAATCCCAAATTTGGCAACAGTAGGCTTCTCTGTTACTGAGTCAGAAGGATTACTTTCACCTACTGTTCAAAATTCTTTCAAGCATATTTGTGAATGGAAATTAAATAAAAACAATTTGTTTCCTGTCTCACCTTTTAAGAATTTGATGTTAGTTCCCCAAAATTAACCATCCTCAATATTTATGTTATACACATTACCTCAGAATTGGAAAGCTGAAGTCAAAATTGCTGAAATACTGAATTATACAATGAGGCTGCAGTGACAGAAAGCTTTGTGATGTTTTTCTTGTATGAGCTCTGAAAGTACTTTTCTCTTCATGAAAATCAAATGCAACCTGCAAATAAAACTCACCTTCTCAATCAATTATTAGACAGATTATGCAATGTTAAGATACCTGTTCATTGTTTTGTTGTTTGTTTTTGAGATTGGAAATGAGATTGAATACATGCCTCAGAAAAGTTGTGAAGCAGTCCACAGAAAACAGAAAGGTTGATTAAGTTCTTCCTGGTTAAAATAATGGTGCAGCTTTTTGGGCTCAGTTGTATTTCACGAATTTATTACGAAAGCACCAATTTCTTGTACTGAAGGGAAACTTTTAACAATTATAATGTTGGAATGATTAAAATGCCTATGTAGAGGTGTGGAGCATTTGCCTTAACTCTTCTGGAACATAAAAGTGTAAACGTGTGCATGATCTTGCTTTGTTGCATTTCTTCTGTGGGATGTGAGCCAGTCAGTAACAGTTTCTGTCCATTCATTAGACTCTTAGCTGGGCCTAAGGAAGACTGTTTAATTTACAAGTGCTCAGTATCTTAAATCCTAGCCAGCACTGCTGTGTTAAGAAATATGTTTTCCTGTAGGAGTTTATACAAAGAACAGAAATTTCCGGATGTATAAGTCATCAAAAGCAGGAAAAAATGTGATTCTGAAGATAGCAGAGGATAATAAGTTTATCCCCAACTGTGAAAAGGATGTTTCCTTGGAAGAAGCATATTTTCTTTCCTCTTTAATCTGCAACATTCGGTAATTACTTAATTTCAGTCAAATTTGCAATATTTTTAAATATGTATTTTAATGATAATTCTCCTGAAGCAGTTACAGATAACTATTATGAATGAGCAATTATTCCATTAACATTGTTACAGTGTAATTTAGGAGTTCCTAGTAGAATTTCTCGGTTTTGAAGAAGAAATTTGTTAAACCTGCCTTCAAATGTGGTACGGCTTCTGAATTATGCCTCATTTCTCTATACATGCTCAAAATGCCAAAACATAACCATTATTAAATTTGGTCAGCTTCTCTGTAGTTCTGGAAGCAAAACTTATAGACTTCTAGTCAGTTAAACATGAGAAGTCTGAATATTTTTCAAAGTAGGATAAGAAATAAAAAGGATTTCTATCCGTGTTTTCTTGCATACCAGATTTCCCATTTGGTACAGACACCTCCTCAGGTTGGGTACTCATACAGACAATAATCAAGGTTTCTGTATCTAATCTAAACTTCTGATATGTCATACCCTATCTTAAGAAGATCCTAACTATTGCTGTAGCAGAAAGAAGGTTAAAATGGTATCATATTGTCATTGAAAACATGTGTCTGTTCTGACTACAGGTTTTATATCCTGAAATGTTCATTTTCCTGAACTGATGCCAATAAACCACGTAGTGTATTCAGATCATAGACATCAGCTGAATCTGCCATAAATATGGATGAGAAATTCTGCCGTGTTGAATTTAGACTTCTGTGATCATCTGGCTTCAGTTAGCAATACGGCAAGGAAAAGCAGTTCATTGTAGACAAAAAAAAAATTGAAACCTTTCAAAGGGTTTCATAATGCAAAATGCAAAGGATTTGCATAAATACTACATCTAGAGTATATCCTGCTGTAGGAATGTGGACCAGCAGTTGTTAAATGGCCGGGTCCTGGGACTTTGGCCAGGACCCAAATTTTGCTGTTGCAGAGGAGGAACCCCTGTCCTGTGGTGGGAGTCAGGGAAACTGCCAAAGCCAGACCGGGAAGTGCTTCAGGGACAGGGAAAGGTGCACAGTGAATCACGGGCTGGGCAAGATTGGCAGGGACCTCTGGAGGTCTCCTGGCCCACCCCCAGGCCCAGGGCTGTGTCATGTTGTGCCATCCTATGGGATGTTACAGTGAGTTATGCTATACTGTGTTACGTTGCAAGAATCATACATTTGCCTTTGTATTCTCTCCTTTCTTCAGAGTGAGTGATGACATAAAAGTTCTGTCATCTGGCTTTTCAGAGGAGGAGAGAAAAATGTCTGCTTTTTTAAACAGTAAAACTACCAGAAGCAGCAGAGGTACCTCAAGCCTTTTCTACTGCATAGAAAAGAAATTACTCTTAACTTAGATGTTCTGTGACTTGTACACCTGATGGCTTCTAGGAGGGTCCTTCAGGTGCCTTTCTGCAGGAGGCAGAGCACATCTGCACTGAGGGATGCTCTGCAGCACCTGAATGCCACTGACCCTCCCCTTCTGTACCCACTGCTGTCTTGCTTTGTCCCAGCTCCCTCTGCACCTTGGGGGTGGGGATAGCACTTAAAAGATCTACAAGATACTAACAGGGAACTTAGCCCTGGTTTTATTTAAGGGTGTGCTGTGATTCAGGTACATTTTATGCCTATGGTTTACATAAAGTGTAAGTGTTACAATGACATATCACAGTGGCAAACCCTCTGACAGTGTGTGTTTGTGGCCTTTGGTTTAACAGATCCCATGGAAGGTTACCAGGGTTCACCATATCCAGAAATTGATAATTTTGTTCGTTCTTTGGTTAATAAAGATGGGCTACAAGGAGGTAAAGAGACCACCTTACTATTTACAAATTAGTCTTCTGCAGCACTATTTCTAAAGAATTTAAAGAATTAATTTTTTTTTTCCTCAGGGATACGACAATGGAGTTACTTCTCTCTCAAGGAACTACTTATTTATGATATTTCTGGTTACCGTTGGTGTGAAAATATTGGAAGAGCTCACAAAAGTAACAACATAATGTATGCTCTTTAACTATTCAGTTAAATAAAGCTATTTTAACAGCTTTATTTATTTTCCTGTTCAACTGTTACTCTCAAAAAATGCTGAGAAAACTCTTATGAATAGAATCCGCAACTATTACAATTTCTGCTGTCTTGCTCTGTGGGGATACAATGTTTTAATTACAAAAAAAACCCCACAAAACCAAAGAAATTATTTAGCGCCCCCCCCCCCCCCACACCTTGTCATAACTGGACTTTTATTTCTTATAGTTCTATGAAGTAATATTCATGGTATTTAAAATACGGGCCAAAAGATGCTAACATAAAATTCAGAGTATGTTAAAGCTATTAAGCAGTACTATGCCCTGATACTTCCCAGCTAGGAAGCTGAAAAATAAGAAAGCAAACAGACTTCTTTTGAATTAATTTACAGTGCAGCATCTTAAACTACATTCTTATGTTACTAAAATGATGGAGTCATGAGTCAATTGAGAATTGCCATTTAAGAATGGTAATTCCTGCCACATGAATCAAGATGAGTTTTGCTAGTGACTCTGCAAGGCCTCAGACTTCCTATAGTTTTAGCAAAATAAGTGATGGAAAGTCAGGTTTTTAGATTATATTAGAATTACAGTATATAATTAGTATCAATATTTTAACTTAAAAATAATTTTATGTAAGATTTAAAATCACTGAAACATAAGGAATGTGTTTTTGAGAAACAAGAATAGTCAAAAAACCCCACACCTAGATGTTTCTCAACACACTTGCTGTTTCTCAAATGAGTTGCTTGAAGTTTGGTGTTTCTAAAGCACAGTTGAAAAAGCTGGGTGGCCTAATCAGTTGACAGAAAATAGTAATTTTATTTGGCTTTTATAATGCAATTACCTGTAACAGCAGCAACAACAAAATCTTATTTTAGTTAAATCCCATATGCTAATCTTAATTTGATGACTTTTTCTTCCAAGCTTAATGTAATGAACTTGACTAAATTTCAGTTTCAGATGTTAGTCTTAAAAATTTATTTAACTTAAGAAACCTGAAGTTTACTAAAAATCATGCAAAACAAGTATGTAGTAAGTCTGCCAAGAGTATGAAAGCAATGTGCATAGCTGAGGACAAACAAAACCTGTCATTCAGTGTTAGAGTTTCCTACTGTATGAATTCGCTTCATTTATGTACTGTTACTAAAAAATGAAATAATTTCATTCTTAGGATTCTGGTAGATCTAAAGAATGAAGTCTGGTATCAGAAGTGTCATGATCCTGTCTGCAGAGAACAAAACTTCAAATCACAAAGTAAGTAGCCTGCACTCTCAATTATATTTAATACTTTTTGGAATGTTAACTTTAATTAATGCCTTATATTTGATTTAGGTTTTCCATTACCGCCTGGGATATGCCTCCCATCTCTTTTCAAAGAGGTACGTTTTTCTCCTATTGAGATGCTCAAGTTCTTGTGAGTCTCTGGAAGTCCTTGGATATTCCCACTAACATCCCAGTCTGCCGGGAGAGCTCCACACACTGTTACAGTGGTATAGAAGAGGTCCCCAGAGCAGCTGTGCTGGTGTGGTAGCTCCATATATTCATTTTTAAGTTCTCCAGCAGTGCTAAGTTACTGGAATTGTCTAACTTCACCTGGGATTAAAGACTTTATTCTGTTCTGATGTGAACAGCAGTTCCCAATGCCTAAGCCAAAAGGCCCTTCCAGGTGCGGAACAGAAAAACTGCCCAAGTCTAGCTCTGCTGTGCATGTCTGAGTTCATGCTGGGCAAGGTAAAATAGGACTGGTTCTGGAACACGTGAGTCAGTCAGGGACAAATAGAAGTCAGTGACCCTCACTTCTGAAATTCATTTATCTCCGTTTTAGTGTATTAAAACAGCACATTTCCCCAAACAGGTAGAATATTTCAACTGACCTGATACTGCACCTAGACTCTACACCCTGAACAAATGAGTTTTTCCACTGCTTAGGCAATAAGAATTGGCATTTTTGCAACTTCTAAATTATAATTTACAGCTCTAAATGTCACACAGCAGAATGGCATGTTAAGCTCTCTCAAGCAGCTCATCAATAGCTATTAGTGTTAGTTCATAAAAAGTGTCATTTAACTATTTTCAGGTCCTGACAGTATCTTTCAACAGACACTAAAATTAGTCCTAATCTTGTATTATTTTATGAAGCTGTATTCAAGAGGCTGCTTGTATGGTGCTAGAAAAACAACATCCTTATTTATGCATGTTCTACTCCTATTAAAAGTCTTCCACAGGTTAATGTGGGTATCCATGAACATGCTGGAAAATCTTGTGCTGTTGGCCAGCTTTCTGCATCATCCATTCTGTGTGACAGCACGAACTTCACACTTGCAGAGCAGTTAAAGGTATGAAGACTATTTTCACATGGAGTAAGTAGTGTTCTTGTTTCTCAAAGGAAGAAGAGTCCACGCTAATGGATGACAGGGGCCACACAGAAGGAAAAGTAAATCCACATTCTAATGTGTCAGACTTGTCAGAAAGCTCAGTAGCTCAAGAGAACAGCTGGGCTCAAGACTTCCTGTTATCAGACAGCGAGTGGGAAAACACAAGTGATGATGCCTGTTTCCTAGAAGCTGCTGAAGACGTGGAACTAGCTGAAGCTGCAGATGATAGCCTGAATTATGCCATGGAAGAAATCCCAGATGAAGTTCTTTTGGAAGCTTTAAGGAGAGAAGATACCTACACTAAAGAAGGCAGCTGAGCACAGGCCTGGCCAGCAATGAATGACACTTGTGTGTCACATGCTGGTGTGAAAGGTGCTGCGGGGTAGTTCACAAGCACCACTCCAGAGCTGTAAGACAAAGAATGGAGTGCCTGGGTGAACTTCAATAGACATGAAGAGAGCATGGAAGATTACATGGGAGCTGAAGAGGACTGGACTAAAAAACTCATCATGAATGCTGCTCCAAGCTTAGCACTTTTAATGCTCTTTGCTGTACAGTTTCTATTTTGTTAGTTGTATGTCCAAGTTTGATTGAGAAGCCAACAAAACAGACTTCTTCATTTCCATAAACAGGATGAAATAATTTATTTCAAATGCAAATTTAATAAAAAGATTTGTCTATTCATCTTTGTTCAACCAAAGTCTGTGTTCTCTTTACGACTATATTCCTCTCAAGATTACTTTAATAGCACAAGATTAACACCCAACATTGTTCACAGAATACAGAAAAGTTTTATTATGTTAACTGGGATTGCTATTTCATTTCATTGATATTCTGAGACTATTTGACAATAGAAAGATACAATCTTAAGTCACTGACTTCTTTTAAACACTGAAACAAAATAAGAGTGACAGTGATTAAACAACCTTTAAGCACTGACAATTCTAATTACTGTTCTGACTGAATGTCAGAAAGTCTTAAAAAGACACTTAATTTTTCTTTGATCTCCGCTCTTTTTGTACAGCCAGAGCCTCTTCCAGTTTCATGTTGATATTCTCGAAGTGCCTTTCTGCTCCTAGAATTCTCCGAGACTCCACCAGAAGAGCAGGCAGGCTGGAAGTTCCATACTGTTGATACGGAAATAAAATTGCAAGGCAACATTTTTAACTCTTGGAAAGATCACTTACATATCAGTATTTATTCTTCCTCTGTCTAAAATGGTGCAACATGACTTTTAAAAGTGAACAGCCAAAATCAGAGTGTCTTCTGAAATGTGAGGATTTCCCTTACACATGGCAGGTGTATAAGCCTTGTCCACAGAAAATACCACGCCAGGTCCTGGCTACAATGGGAACGAGTTTTAAGGCTGCATGAGAAGTTACTCTGGTCACGGAATACCAGCACTGTTGTTAGCATTAAATATCTTACATGGAAGTGCCAGAGCTTTCCCTACTTTTGAACAATAGAAAAATTAATTACTTCTGTCTCACTGCTAATCTTCAATTTCTGTTAAAAAGTTACAACGAAGGACAACTGTTTCATTTCTATGTCCTCTGAATTCCTGCACACTGAGAGCAAGGCAGCAGAATCCTCTCTGAAATACTTCATCTTCTAACATGAGACCAAAAAAACGAGTGAGATGCTACAGTACAGTTCAGCAGTGATTCTCAAGGTTGCTTCCACAAAGACAATTAACAAAATACTGCTACTTAAGAGATGTTAATAAATACATTTCATAAATTAAAATAAAAACACTAATAAAACTGAAACACATGCAGAGTATGTACTTACTACCACTTTTGCTTTTGGGTTTTCTTCTCTATAATCCAAACAGTCTTGCCGTAGCTCCTTTAAATCAGTAATTAATTCAATTGTTTGCCTCAAGGCAGATTTCCTTTCCTGTACCTCAGCATATTCTCTTTGTAGTTGTGTCAGTTGTGGTTCAGCTCTGAAAAAGATCAAGACTTTGATGCTTGCATCTGCATATTTATTGCATGAATAACTATGACCCTATTTCCTCTGAAGGAATTCTTAGAGGTTGGTCAGAAATACAAAACACAGGTTACTATAGGGTAGTGTTAAATTAGAACAAGCATACTACTTAAACAGGGGCATGAGTCCAAATCCACCAAAAAGACCCAAACCTCTCTTTTGAGTTTGACAACGTAGCCACTCCTTCTTAAGCATGTAAGTTTTTCAAGTGTAGTTTCTTAAATACAAGGTGTTCTGCTTCTGCACCTGCCTGCAAGCTCAGTTGTTCAGTGCTTATGCTGAAGCATGTCCAGGATCTACAAACTACCTACACCTCTGCTAAATAAGTTGGAGTGCTCAATCCACTGAAGTAGCACTCCAAAAACTGAGCACCAACAGTGAGTTTCATCCAACAGGGTTGCAGAAAAAAAGTTTTCTTAAAATTATCGAAGGATTAAAACACAACGTCTAAAAAAGTGTAGGCAGCTTTCAGTCTGTGAGGGGGCTCAAACCATTATGAGGGATGACTTCAAATAGTTCTCTGAGCAAAGTTTGTCCACAGTACTACAAAGAAAATACCTCTCATGGCCATAGAGAAAAGGTTTTTATGCTGTTTTTGTGGGTCCAAGTCCACGGTTCCCTACAGAGTTAACTCACAGGGTGTACGTTAAATGCAGCTTCAGTATAAAGCTTGACATTAGCAACCCGAGGGATTTGGGGCAGTCTAATGGTACTTCCAAACAGCGTAATTCCTCTGGTGTGTATCTAAATGACACTTAAGATTAATGCCAAGTTAGAGAAGGGGAATTGTGTGGCCACATGAGAAGGAAGCAAACCATGTACTAAGAGCTACCCCTGCCAAACTGCAGAGGCGAAATCTCCCACCTCAAAACCAAAAAAGTCCTCTGTATTAACTTTGTAAATTTATGATCCAGCACCTTTGCAATTCAGATCATAACACTGGTGTTCTGCCTATGAACATATGGTGTGAAACACCCTCCAGTAACTAATTAGGTAAGAGAACTTGCAAGAATGACTGTCTAGGCAACTGAAATACGTAAAGGAGAGGTCCTCGTGAGCTTTTATAAAAACAAAAAGCAAGACAGCAGTAGTTTCATCAAAATAAAACAAAAGAACAAAAAAAGTTTACAAAAGTTTACGAGTTACAAAATACCAGACTCCTTAAGTTCTTCAGGCTATTATTGTGGATCGTTAGAAACGCACCCAATTAGCTCTTCTCTGAGTTGCACCAGTTGCTGCCTTTTCTTTTTGATGTTTGTTATTGCCTGAAACAAACAGTGAGCAAAGTCTGTGAAACAGTTTCTAAAACTTCAAAGGCAAACAACTCAAATTTCACTGCCCTTTTTTTATCTGAGGTTTTATGCAGATTCTCATTGTGGAAGATTCTTAGATACCAGACCTGATAAACTCCCATATTTTACTAAACACTTTAAAGCTGTTTAAAATGTCAAACTCTGATCTCCATCCAAAATTTCTCTTAAGAAACACTGGATTTACAAGCATACAAAAGGAGTTTGTGACATTTTGATTTCAAACATTATCAACTCTAGGAGGTTTTAGTTTTAAAAATGCAAATTAATATTAATGTATGTTCGGGATGATTGCCATAACTAAGTAAACTTTGTTTAATATAACATAAAATTAAAAAAAAAAAGTAACACCCAAAACTCATCATAAAATTAGATTTAGCAACTAAAAATTTAATTTAAAAAAAATGTCTAAGAGGCAAACTAAGGATAAATCTGAGTGGCTGCGAATGCTAGAAGTGTATTAAGATTTTCATTTTACATGCAGAGCAGCTTACCATATCACCTCAAGTCAACAAGACTTTAGCATATTAATTGCTACTTCCCAGGATAAGCTTTATCTTGCCTTTATTTGTTAAAACTATTTTGCCATTGAAATTTTGGCAGATGATGTTAATTTGGGCAGAAATTCAGACAGTGCCTAAACTGCTCCTAAATCTCTCTTCTGTAGGGCATTCACGTCTCCCTGATGAAACCACTGCAGTGTTTTTCTGCCCTTACACTATTGCCTCCTCTTGTCAACATCCCTGCTGCATTTTCAGTGAATTACTGCTTGCTCTGAATGAAGAGAGGAACTTCAGTTCAGTCTTCCTCTGAACAAAAATTCTGCATCTATTTAGGGAATGCAGTTGCCTGAGACTTCCCTTCTTTAAATTAAGCAATCCAGTTCTACCCTCACAGGTTGCCATCTTTGCTACTCCTAGATTTTATATTCATTTATGTTTCTTTAAGGTTAGCTCTCATTATTTAACTGGCTCTCCAGAGGCCTCACCATGACTCATTAAAAAAAACCAAACGAAAAAGCCAAGAGTAATTGACATGCATAGATCTTACCCATCCTAACGTGCATTCCTTCTTTTTACACCGTACAGCAGTATACATGTGGAGTTTGCAATCCACTACATTTACTCAGAGCTTTTCCAAAAAAGCTCTGGTGGCTCCCTAACCTCTATTTGTGCAGTTGATTCTGAGTACAGTACAAGTTTTTGCCAATTATTTTATTTCTTCCTGTCAAGTTCTTGACATTCCAATGCCCACAATGGTATGCTGTACAATGTAGTGATCTGTACGTATTTACCTTATCATTCTTTTTCTTCATGTTCTTCAATTCCTGGACTCCTGCTATCTACAGAGAAGAAGAATTACAGATTGACTATGGATCTTGAGTTCATCACTATCCTCCTAAAAACATGGCTGCAAGAATTACTTTGGAGTAACATAAAAAGCTATTTAAAAAGCCAGCCCTGGTTCAAAGGGACATCACAGGTTGTGTATTGGTTCTTTCCTCTCTCCTCATGCCAGAGGAAAACCGTTGCACAAAAGGAGCACTCCTTGTACCAATTACTGTAATACTAGCTACCTTAATTTTTCTGTGTCTTTATATGGATGTATAAATCTGGTAATTCTATCACCTGTTACTTCTAATGAACCACTCAGAACTATAGCTTTAATACCTACCCGTTGTACTTGGCACAACTCCTGCAAAGTTCTGAGTTCATTTTACTCATCATAATCATCTCAATCTTTCCAGCCCACAAGCGTATCACAGAACCACAGAATGGCTCAGGTTGTAAGGGACCACAGTGGGTCTTCTCGTCCAACCTCTCTGCTGAAGCAGGGTCATCCTAGAGCACATGGCACAGGATTGTGTCCTGATGGTTCTGGAATATCTTACACTTAGTTATGTTCAAAATGTTAATTAAAAAAGCATGATTTTCCCTGGACTATGCTAGAGGCCTTACTCAGAAGTCACTGAGACAGCACAAAAATGAAATCAACAACCTTTTAAAACTCTAGTCCATGAGCTTTTAAACAGTGTTTGACATAGCTGTATGCTCATTTAAATTATGCAGTTCACCAGTTTTACTACATAATGATTTAGATATGACAAACACTTCAGGATTATTGGATGCTTCCCTATTCTCAAAAGGTGACAATTTTGCAAAGTACTTGGATGACAGCAGTGTTGTGTCTAGAGGCAATTCTTGTGAAAGCCTGCACAGAAGCAGCCAATCATAACCTGCACACAACAAATTGTGTTTTCATGTTACTTATACTGACAAGAGATTGGAAACTTTTACAGCTTGTAAAATGAATGTGTAAAGGGCAATACAAAACCATAGGTATTTTGACCACAACATTGATTTTATTTCTGGTGTACTTACAAGATCAGTGATTTGCTCCTTGAAAGCAGAAGAGAAGTCATCGATAGCCTTTCTGCAAATGTTTGATTCTATGCTTTGTCTGGAGAAATCAGAGGGACAAAACACAACCCATTTGGTTTAGTAAAGGGGAAATCTCATCCAAAACCCTTCCTTTGAGTAACAAAACCCAAAGTTAAGCAGCTCGACAACTGCAGATCTTTCATATACTAGCAAGAGCTTCATTTCTACCTTGAAAAATATCAGCTGAGATGTGCTGTTCATGTTTGGAAAAATATCAAATCCCTGGAGACGATGTCAAGATCACGTGTGAAAAAACATTTTTATCATAGAAACTTAATAATCATTAACATCAGAACGCAACCATGCAATACTGATTCCCTAAAGGACAACCCATTAGCAAAAACACAGGGATTTCTTTTTAAAACTCTGAATATCCAGTCATGGGAAAGCAGAATATTTACCTGTAATTTGCTGCTATCTTCTCAACTTCAGCCAGAACAACATCCAGTTCTGTAATATCTCTAGTAGATCTCTTCAGCTCTTTGGGACACCAAACCTGTAGAGAATGTGGGCTATCCACTTGAACAGCAAAATAAATATAAGTATTGCACAATTCAGGTACACATTGTAAAATAACAGAAAAACTATTGTGCCCACCATCAAAATAACCATCTAAAAGTTATAAATATTTTAACATGAAATTTGAGAAGAGGGATATATGAATTATTTCATCTTTGTCTGAGCAACTATGATAGATTTATCTGGGAACTCCTTAGAACTGGGATGATCAATGATATGTAACTTAATTCTTATTCTTTATTGATTCAAGCAAGCCCAGGAACACATCAGTAAACTAAATAATAAACTACCTAGTGTACTGTAAACATGATTTTTTGTGTTAAGAAACTATTAGCCTGAATTTGCAACTTGCATTACTCAAAGACTCATGAGCTTTTATATTTGTACACATTCTTTTATTAACACCATATATGCTTCAAAACCCCACTATACACAAATACATTTCTTTAAACTTTGCAATAGTATTATTAACCAATTCCACTAAAAGTTAAACCATGTTTCTTCACACACTCCCCAATGTAAATCTAGTACTAAAACATGATCAGGTTCCGTTCAAAGGAAGCAAGATGGTACAAGAGACATTTTCTTCCTATTGAAAAATGCCACTGTCGTGAAGCTCCCTGTCTCAAGGGTCTTTACACCGACAGCTGCACCTGCGCTGCAGGCAGGGGCACCCCAAGTTCTGCCCCACAGCTGCTGCTCCAGGCTTCCAGAACAAGGAATGTACTGACACCTCTTACAGCTTCATGGCTGTGGTTTCCAGGCTTCCCTCCAAAGGGAACCGGGCTGCCTTACAGGTATAATGCACACCTATACTTTACCCCTCCAGGGGAGGAATAGGCAAATCCAGGGATGCAAACCATGGGGATCAAATGGGGGTCTACACCAACACTGAAACTAAAACTTCCCATTTCTAGAAGTACTATGTTGCTACATTCCAGAAATGAAAACCATTGAAAAACTTTGATCTTGAATGAAGAAAAGCTGTATGGGAGTTCTGAAAAGTCTACTTTACCAGAAGGATCTGATGTGTTCTCCTCTGAACTCCGCTTCTTCTTTGTCTGGAACTGAGTAGTATTCAGAGTCTTCTGTGGTATGAAAAGCAGATTAACTTCCAGAATAAACCCTAGGTTTACTCATCT
The DNA here is from genome assembly GCA_013397865.1 of Struthidea cinerea. NCBI lineage: Eukaryota > Metazoa > Chordata > Aves > Passeriformes > Corcoracidae > Struthidea > Struthidea cinerea. The sequence goes on along the minus strand of VZTI01001213.1, from coordinate 744,685 downwards.
AAACTCCTAAGAGATGGCAATTAGGCAGAATGCAGAAGGCACTTCCTGACTGAAGCATCAGTAACATTTCCTTCAGCCTGTTTCACCAGTCCCAGCCCAGTGGTCACCCTGCTGTGGGACAGCGGCTGCCTGACTGCACTGGCCACCGACCCGTCAGCCACTGGCCCTGCAGCAGGGCTGGAGACATCCTAAGGAGCTTAAGGACCCTCAGTTCAGTACAGCCATTGCCCAGGATTAGCATTTCTCTGATCAACAGTGCTTGCTCACCTTCCTCCTCACCTGCGTTCTGTCCCAACCCTTTCTCTACTTTGACTGCTTTGTGACACCAACAGCACTTCTGCAAGAGTGCTGCAGGCATCCAGCCTACTGATGAAAGAGTAACAATCTGTACTGAGTGTACAATCCCAATAAATTTCAACACATAAAAAACTCTTGTTCCAAGTACTGCACAGCTGCTTTTATCATAGGTTACTTTCTTGAGCCTGCAGACAGTTGTCTCCCCCTGTAAGTCTGGCAGCTAAGTGGCCAAAAGCATTTTACACTAATTGTGGAGTAAGTGTGGCGAAACACTCATTCAAAACTGGATGGCTTTTCATTCTAACACATATTCAAAATTAATTTTATCAATATTATTTTTCCCATAAGTCTGTTTTGCTTCAATACCAAACAAGTACAAAGGATTCATATTGCATCTAGTATGCCATTCCTTGAGAACATATATTTTAGGTACAAAGAATATATTTGAAAAAAGGAAAGAACATACTCCCAAATGAGCGAGAGAATAGGCTACAGGATCCAGGAACACCTGGCTATTATATTCCTTGTTGATATGACGACTTGTAGCTTTAAGCATTTCACTTGGCCATCTCACAGGAATACTCTGAGGATTGATTATTTTGGATACAACTAAGTACAAAGGCAGCACTAAGAAACAAACAGAAGGTCTTCCTCTCCTCCCACCCTCTAACGCAGGCATGGCATGAAGTGAACTAAAATTAAATTGACTGATAATACTCATGAAACTTTTTCTGTACCACAGTCTCGTTAAGGGGTTCCTCTCCAGCCTCAGCCGTGTTTAATTCCCGAACATCACCATCGGAAGGCTTTGAGTGACGTGGTTTTTTACTGGGAAAAGAAAAACACACACTACTACCCTCTGAGAAAGAATGATCTTTAACCGTATGCACACCAAAACCTTGTGTTTTGCGAAGCATTCTGTACAGCTATGTCTCATATGAGTTCTATTAAGGTAAATTTGATTTAACAGATGAGAAACATACCAAATTCTGAATTAAAATATTTAAAAATAGTTTTCTTTGTTACATATAGTTTAACTAGAACGTTTTTCCCTTTTAAACTAAAAATCGAAAGATTAAATTAAATGCTGACAATTTTTTTTTCCCACCAGACCTTCTGTCTGTATGTTGCCTTTGTGGTGCTGAAACACAGCTGAGTGACGTGTTTTGTGAATGTTCCTCTCCATAAGCATCCACAGCAGTACTGTGCAAAGGGTGATCTATAAAGAACAGAAAATAAACCGTATGAACACCTCTCCCATCTTTTAAGGCAAAGAGCACTGCCTGCCATTAAGCATTTAGTTACAATATTTGTGGTTTGCTAACTAATAAAAAGGAAGTTCTTGTTACAAGTATTATTTGAGGATTATGAAAAAATACACAGTGAAAAGTTTCATAGTTTCTGTACCCCTTCTAAACCTGCTATTTCTTTACAAATCCAAACCAAAGGTAGCTCAGCATGTATTCATGGCATAGAGCAAACAAAATACTTGGTACAGTTTGTTTCAAGTCTCTCTTTGCTATGGCAGACATTAAACCTTCAACACATTTAAATGACTGCTTTATTTTTTTTTAATAAAGACTTTAAGCTGCTTTAATGGATGCTATAAGAAGGCAATTATTGCTGCTAAAGAGTATTTGTAAATGTAGAATTCTTGAAGGCAGCTACTAAAATAGATTAGAACTCCGAGAAATTTAAGGTTTTAGCATGCCTTCCATAGTATAAATTTCTTTTTTCAAGCACATTGCCAATAAACCTTTTGTGTTAGTTTACATTACTGTCAGAGGGAATCCTTTTTATAGTCTAAATACACACCACAAAAATAAGGAAAAGTGTTTTTCATTTTGCAGCCTTGCCTTATAAACAACTCTTGCTAAATTGTTTTTTATAGCCCATTTTCAATGCTGTTCCTTGTAGCCACATTTATATTTCCACAATTTTCTCACAGTAATAACTATTACAGTTGAGAAACAGCTCTTAACATTTTCTCCACAGCTTCTAATTACACTGTTTTTCAAAAAAACCCAAACATATATATACAGATGGCTATAACAGAGGACTTCACACAGGAGCATCTACTCCATCTAAATTGATTCTCTTCCTGTGTACCGAGGCTTCATTACACAAGTCCAATACGAAGCATGGAAGTGGTTTTAATCCTTCACCAAAAATTGTACAGTTTGATGTTATTTTTTTTAAGTAACATTTGAAAGTGGCAGAACAACGTCCCTGAGAATGTCCAAGTTTGCTCCCATGAATACTCTTACAATGGCAAAAACTTCACTTCATAATTTGTGTAATTTAATAAAAAACAAGTTAAGATACTGAACTTTGGTTTTTGGTAAGTTCTTACACAACTGCAACATTATGATATGTGAAATTCTACCATTCAGACTATAAAGGTGGAATAGCCAGTATTTTTCCACTGACTTTTATTTGCACATACTACAGCATTATTCTTGTTACTTCCTAAATTATGGAAAATAACTAAGTCCCGTCTGTCTCTCCTATCCATTACATTCTCTTGCAAAGAACCAAAACCTTTTCCTAGGTAAACACTGAAGTATTTTGCCCATGTGGTTAGTTTGTGAAAAGCATACCTTAAATGATATTCAAGTTAATACTAACCAAAGGAATCATCAAGCTCCTCAAGTTGACTTGTTCCTGCTACCTTCAATATCCTTGAGACATCTGGTTCCTCAAGAGGAACTGATTTCCAACGAAGCTTGGAATTGGCTTTGTGCTCCTGGATGGGTATGAAATTATGAACCAGTTCATCCAGCTTTTTTGAGTGTACAAGAGCTTAAATATGACAATGACTTTCAAGAACATTTGGCTAGAAATACATTTAACCCGAACCATATCGAGTCCTGATCTGTGGCATAAGGATTTGAAGCACATTTTTTCCTCAGGCTATGTTTTTTTTCCCCTAAGAGAAGTGACGGTATAAAACATGTATATTGTCCTATTTGATACTGTGTTCTACTGCAAGCTTTGTCTTATTTCATAAAAGTGTACAAGCCTAGAAATCTTATAACACTCTAATACTTGGTTTCTAGGATCTGTAGTCTTTTTCTTTTCCGGCTTTAAAATATTTTTTCTTTCATTCTATATCACATAAATTTCCATCCTTGTCCAATTCAATTACTTCCACTTTAAGAAACTAAAAAGCTATAGTGCAACTTCTTATACAAAAGTGGAATTTAAAAATCAAGGATTACAGAGACACTTCTGTAAAGCAGAAGGATGAGAATGACACTAGTTTACAAAACAGTCGTGGAAACAGTTGTGTGCCATTCACACCATGTGTGAGTGACTTTCTTCACTGATTTCTGTGCGCACCTGTAGGGTGAATTATAACCAGAAAAGACCGACTTCTGGAGCTTTTAAATTTTACCAGTGCTTAGCATTGCCCCAGCATTTCTGCTATGGCACCAAATATACACATCAACTACTTTCCCTATAAATCTTCTTTCATGAGACTGTTTTTAAACTTTTGCCTGTTTGAAAGTCAATGGTCCTTTTTGTGCCACTCCTAAATGGAAAAAAGAAAACCCCACGCCAGCACCCCAAGCCTGCCGCAGCAGGGACTGCACAGCAATTCCCAGTGCAAAGCAAGCCCTGCATTAACCCCCGTGCATCCAGCTCCAGAGACAATGCCCTGACTGCACGCTAACACAACACAGAGTCACAGAATATCCTGCACTGGAAGGGACCCACAAGGATCATCAAGGCCCTGCACGGGACACCCCAAGAGTCACACCATGTGCCCGAGAGCCCTGTCCAAACAGCCCTTGAACTCTGTCAGGCTGGTGCTGTGACCAGTTCCCTGGGGAGCCTGTTCCAGTGCCCAACCACCCTCCGGGTGAAGAATCTTTCTCTAATATCCAATCTAAACCTCCCCGGCACAGCTTTCATGTCGCTCCCTTTGGTCCTGTCACTGTCACCAGACAGAACAGATCAGTGTCTGCCCCTGCAATTCCCCTGGTGAGGAAGCGGAGACCACGATGAGGTCTCCCCTCAGTCTCCAGCTGAACAGACCAAGTGACCTCAGCCGCTCCTCACACGGCTTCCCCTCAAGGCCTTTCACCGTGTTCCTTGCTCTCCTTTGAACACTCCCTACGAAAACAAAACACTGGCTGTTTGAAGTCTGCCCAACCTAACAAAACTTACCTGTAGCTTAGAGCTGGTACGATTCTTCTTTATTTCCTTCTTTGAGGACATTTCGGTGTTCAGTATAGGCTGCTGAATACAAAACCGAGGATAAAGTCAGTGAAAAATTGTCCCCGATACAAATCAGCTTTCTCTGTGTCTGTACTCGGGAGAGAACAGGAAATCTTCATTACTTCAAACAATTCTTTGTTACTTCAAGCTATTATGCTCAGCTCACTTCAAAAGCAGTAAAACTCACTTCCTTCGCCGAGACCGACGTAGAAGTTATATATTTATGTACGGATGGATGCATGCACATAGCACGTATCAATGAGCCGGGCATATGAAAAAGACAAAGCGGGACGCCGCAGCCCACGCCTGTACCTTCGCTCCGCTGCCGCAGCTCTTCTCCCGCAGGAGCCCCAGGGCCCCGTCCCCGCCGGCCCGGCCCCTCAGGGCACCTCCCGCCGCCGTTGGAACCGCGCGCGCCGCCGGCGGGAAGGAAGCGGAGGCGCGGGGCGGAGCCGCCGGGCGGAAAGGGAAGCGGGACAGCGCCGCCACAGCGCCGCCACCGCCCCGCCCCGGCCCTGGCCGCGGCTGGCGGCAGTTCAGTGTTCCGCAGGATTTATTCAACCACCACCACTCCTCTGCGTGGGTTTCTGTTAATTACTCTGATTAAATACAAAAAGCAAACCACAAAAACTTCCCCTTTTCTTCTCCCCTCCCTTTCCCCTGAACTGACGCTATGCATCTCGAAAAGCAAGCGAAAGAGATGGCTTCTGCCAAGATAAAATGAAAGCTACGGTCAAAAACAGTTAAGAAATTAATTTAACCGGCGCAAAAATAGTAATTGCTCTAATGGCGTGCCAAAAAAAAAAAAAAAAAAAAAAAAGTAGGCTATAGCTTGAAAACTTTTAATTCCATCCCTGGCACTTAAGAGGAGATTTAGCAGTGTCAAGTCTTGCCAGTTGGAGGGGCCTTTTTGATGCCACACCTCTTTATCCATCGGGGGTGGTGACACTAACACCCACACACACCCCTTTGGCTTTAGCCAGCCAAATAAGCTACAAGAGTGAAATAATCACTTTAGGCTTAGGAGGTGGCACATTCTCTTCAGACTTCTAATTTGTTGGCTATAGCACCCAGCCCCATGAGCCACACATAAGACAGTACAATTTTGTTTCTGTAATGATAGGTTCCTTCAATAGAATGTTGTTAAGAACATAAACCTTAGATCCAGTTCTCATCCCTCTCTCAGCTGTCTCCAGTAGGAGAGGTGTGGTGACAGTTCCCTGTCTTTCCAAGCAGTATACACACCTATCTGAAAATGTTATTGAGTAAGTGACAAATTTGGTTTACATTTCCTTCAGTGTGGATGTATAGAGAAACACACAAAATTACTTTAGAGGAGAAACTCTACAATGGGTAGGAACAGAGGTTTGCTTAGTATCTCACAATGACATCTATATTCACATGGAGCTTTAAACAGTGTCCTGGTAGTGGTGCTTCATCTACCCCGGTCTGGTAACTCTGCCCCTGAAATCTTTCATACCATACCCCTGATTTAAACGAAATGCATGGTGTGAGGGCAGGAATAAGGAAACCCACTACCATCCAGGAGCTGGTAAGAGTTTCAGAAAACACCAGCTTTCACTCAAGTTCAAGTCATGTGAGGTGATCGTAAGAACACAACTGTCACGAAAAAGACCAAAAAAATTAAAGATTTGCTTGTTTAGTAATGTACTGAAAAAGTTACACAGAACAGCATCCCTTTCTTACAAATATTGGCCAACACCTTAAACATGAAAAGTCACTTTCCAAAAGTAAAAGTGTAAACAACCAACCTTTATACTGTATTTAGTATGTTTCTATAGCAGTGGAGTTTTACAGCTTGTCAGTTAGAATATTACACCTGGGCTTGTTAGTTACCAGCATTTTTCCTTGATAAACAAACACATCACAGCACTGAAATGCAGAAATATTTATTTTGGTTTCCTTCATTGGTTTTGAAAATTGTTTTGGTTTTATAAAACATAGAAATAGCCAACACTAAGCAAACATTTGAATTTCATTGTAACAAACTACTGCTCTAACAGTTGACTTGGATTTGTGTACCTGAATTGCATACACGTATGAAATTATGCTACAGAGTAGTGCATTACAATCACACACAAATCTTAGTGCAAACCTTGTTGTGCTTGTATTTTACATATATCCATGTTTTCAAAAAACAGCAATGAATGTTAATGCAAAACCAACTCTGTTAAGGATAGCAAAAGAATTATGCTGTAATAAGGCTTATTTCTGCTGATTTTTCAAACAAAAGATAACTAGTTATTATTTTGCAATTTATCTGGGAATTAGGTTTTTATCCCTGAAAAAATACCTATTCTGGGCCAACACAGTTCTGTTGGCATATATAAATAATTCCAACTGCTGCAAAGCATCAGGCAAAAACATTCTACCTGACCTATTTTGCTATTCAGTGAAGAATACTCAGTGGCTCATACACAAAGCACAGAAAACAGATGTTATGTCAGAAGCTCTTCCACTTACAGAGGGCCTGTCACATTTTTATAAAATGCATTTTAAATACAAGTTCATTACAGGGAAACAAGTGGCTAGTACAGGTGCAATGTTTACCCTGACTGTTAGCATAGCCCAGCCTCCTGATTTGGTTGTTAGGTCTTTAGTGTTCTTGCCAGAGTTGGGATCTACTCATTTGCAGGGCTGGCACCACTCCAGAATCATGCTAATGTAGCAGAGGCTACACTTGCTGAATGAACTGCATCCACACAGTGCAGAACCACCATATGCAGACTTACTCTGAGGAACTTCTGTTCATCAGTCTTCTTTGTGTGGAGTGCTGACTTCTACCTTACAGATGTACATAACTGGCTGCAGGTGTAAAAGGGAGATACAGCTCAGATACCTTGCCCCATTTAGTACTGGGACTAACAAAAGATGTGATACCAGCTATGCAACTGTAAGGGTTTGGGTTTCTTGGTGGTTGGGTGGTGGTGTTTTTTTGAACACATTAAGTAATTTTTCTGAGGATGCAAGATACTTAGAGGCATTTTCAAAGCTGCCAAATCCTTTGTGGAATTGACAACTGCAAAACACACTGCAGACAGCAAACATGCTGGCAATAAAAACTTAGTTCCTTGGTGAAGGTGAGTCCCATTTTTGACCAAGGAAATATTAAATAACTTACATATAGTTACCATTTATAGTTAAGGCTCTTTTTGGAAATTGTAGGTAACCATAAAAACAGTATGCAACACAACTTGACAGTAAGGCAGTGTTCCATTTCTTCAATGTTCCTATGGCAAGTACCCATTTTTGTACAAGTTAATGATTGCACAGTTTCCTTCCCTATTTTTGCTGTAGTCAAAATACAGATATGAAGGCAAACAGTAGACAGACATGTGCCACTTTCCTCATTCCATTCACAATTACATTTTGGCATTAGCATAGAGTCCATCGAGCTGTGACTGGAAGTATTTTCGCAGTTCTGGTCTCTTTGCCTTCAGTGTTGGTGTTAACAGCCCGTTTTCAACAGAAAACATTTCAGCGTGCAGGAAAATGTCTTTCACCTGGAAAATAAAACGTTACTAGCCAAGCTGTATTCCTTGGAATAAACAAGACTATTAAAAACTTGCCCAAACATCATAACAAAGCCTGTCACTTGAGAAGTTTTCCAGACAGAAATTAAAAGTAGTTTCTGGAGAACCAGATCACATTGGTGTTGAGAAGTTTAAAGAATGAGGTATTTGGTTCTCATAAGCAACATACCTGTTCAAATGACTTCAAACCAGATTCTTTCCCAACTCTCACCATGTCCTCCAGAATGTATTTTTTTACATCCTGTGGATACAGAAATACACTGTATAGCTTCATGCTTGCATAAGCATCAACTTGAAGAAGTTGATGCAGAACAGCTAACTGTGCTGTTAGGTACGCCGTACCTTGTTTTTGCATAGCTCTTGATAGGAGCCTTCAACTCCCTTTTTCTTGGCCCAGTTGTGCAGAGTATCAGGATCTGGTACCACAATAGCTACTAAGAAGGCCTAAAAAAAAAGAAAAAAGTTTGACAAAAATTACTAAGTCAACACTTTAGCTCCTACACATTTCTTACTAGTCAGCTAGGCTTTGGGGAGCATTTCTGATCCTGCTGTCAAGTCAGCAGCTTTCTGCTACCTGAACACAGGAGTGCAGTTCAGAAGCTGAACTGAAAGAATAACTCTTAAGACCCACATTTCTCTTAACACTTGAAAACCCCCAAGATATCCAGGTTCGTTCTTTGTGTGTGGGGGATGGTTTTGGTTTTTGCTTGTTTTTTGGGTTTTTCCCCCTGCACACTGTTAGCAATTTATATTCAATCATTAGTATACAAATTAGTTCAGCTCCACTACTTAGTCTGCAACTAAATCCAGAAACATGCTATGTAACTGCTGGAATCCAATCAGAACCAAAATGCATAACAATAAAAATTTAAAATTCAATCCCAAAGTTTGAGGTGGGCAGAAGGAAGACAGACTCTTCTGCAGTCTCCTTTTGCATTAATTTTAAAAATTACCTGAAAAATGCTTACCTGCAAGCTCTCTCCATGGACAAACACCTGTGCAAGAGCTTCACATCTCAGATACACATTCTCTATTTTCTCTGGTGCTATGTACTCTCCCTGGGCTAGTTTAAATATGTGTTTTTTCCGGTCAATTATCTTCAACGTACCATTCTGTTGACAGAAGTAACTTTCACTCAGAGGAGGCACTTCACGTGAAAAACCAATCTACACAGCTTAGGCATGCCACACTGGCACAGTAAAACTGAGCTAGAGCCAGAGAACTGTCAAACTAAGGTTAGAAGAAAGTAAGTTATGTATCCATCTCATCTGAACTGGGGAAAGACTCAGGCACACAGATTTAGCTACAACAGTAATTATCCACAAATTCTTGTCTTTCACCTAACTAATTCTGTTCAATACCAAATGTTTTCTAATATATTTATTAAATTTCTGCTTATAACTACAAAAGTACCATTCCAGCTATGTAAGTTAACTTACTGGTAGCCATTTTCCAATATCTCCTGTGTGAAGCCAGCCATCTTTGTCCAGAGCCTCTGCCGTTTTTTCTGGATCTTTCAAATAGCCACGAAACACATTTAGCCCTTTAACACACACCTGAAAAGAGCCATTGGTTAATATATGCTACTATGAAGGAAAGTTAGCAATTGCTACTAGCAACAAATGCTTTCTCCAATGGCTCTTAACCCCCATTAAAAAGGCAAGAGGAAGTTTGTGTTTGTACAGGAATTTCTACTCATGGTTTTTGGAGACCTAACATTTTCCATTGGTATGAAATATAATAAGAAGCACTTGGAATGATCTGTTCTCTTCCATTCTAGCAGCAGTGTTCCTACCCACTATTTGAGTAATTGGAACCAATCAGAAAAAATTTGTTTTTATTTATGTGAAAAAATTTTGCTAGATCCAGAAATACTATCTCTCAGCCTGGCAACATGTTCATTTCAGCTTTGGTAAACAGCAGGGGCATTGTGCTAAAACTAGCAGGGAAAAGAAAAGTTGTATATCAAGCAAATGACACATTTGTTGTCCAAAAATTAGTCTAGAAGGGATTACTAATGTAGTCCACCAATCAATTCTTGAAAAACTCATCCCACGTGTTTTCAATACCTACCCAGCATGCTGGTGAACTACAGTACAATGAACATGATGAGATGTTGTCAATAGGAGGGAGATCAGAGTATTAGTGAGGGTTCTGATGACCTCATGGAGACAGTACCAAACTTGGGACCAAACCAAAGTCATATTTTACAAACCAAGTAATTTCTGTTATAAAACAGACCTTATCTGGAAGAATTGTAAAAGAAGTCCACATGTCCCAGTCAAATTAAAGACTGACCAATCAAACATTAATTTTTCATGGCTCCTACAATCACAGGAAGGCAGTAGGTGACAGCTTTTCCCAGTAGAGACAGCCAACCATTTATCTGTATCCTGCTATCTGGCACTGAGACCTCATCTGCATACGCTCATATATAATTCTGTTCACAAATTTATTCTTCCTGAACGGTGATAACTGACAAAAGTGAAAAGCAAGGCTTGACAGAGCAGAGCATATTGAAAGCTTACTCTCAGAGAAGAGGACTAGAAATGTTTAACCCAGATGAAAAGCAGAAAAGAAGGAGGAGTATTTATTTTAGGCAAATGGATAAGGAGAGCCAATTCCATAGCCATGGGTTTTGAGTGCTGTGAAGCAAGTTACAACACTTTTTTTGTTATATTTAGTTTAGTTTATACTGAGGAAGTTAGGCCTGAAAGACCAAGATGGCACCTGATACATTAAGGTGCTACCATTTTTATTCAAGTCCAAAGTAACTCCTAATGCAACAAACTTTCACATGTAAGTGCAAGCAAAACACTTTTAGGAGTTTTTTGTTTTAAAAACTATTTAACTATTTCTCATTATAAGAATTTATACTCAACTCCTCTAGCAGATCAAGCTTTAAGAGCATACTGAAAGTGAAGCAAAAAGTATTGATGAAGACTAAATATGGAGGCATATGCAAGACAGAAGAATTTTGACATTGTTCTCCACTTGCAAGCAGTTTCCCACCACCAAGACCAACTGTAGTGGGTTGACCCTGAATTGACAGGCAACACCAACTAAATCCTTGAGTATTTCTGGGAATTAAAGCCCAATGATTTGTCTCTAGTCTCATACAAATTACAACCAAAACAAATAAAGATTATAAATCCTTTGTAGCCACAAATTAGTTACTTGCTTAAGCTACTTTTAATTTCTCGCTCCCCCAGTTGCCCCAACAACCTCTTGAAAGCATATGAAAAACACCACAGTTAATCTGCTTTTGAGGCTTGGGTAAAATAAATTACTATATGAACATCTGTTCAAAGTATATATACAAAGTTAAATCTGTATATATTTTATTTCAAAGCAATATTTTAAAAGACAGCATATAGCATTACATATAAAGCTAGGTCCTCAAAATGCAATTTGTAAAAAATACATGTTCAATTTGTGCAGATCGCATTAAAAAAGTTCAGAAAAACCTGCAGGCAGGCATCACAAATCATCAGCAGCCTTCATGGCACTTGATCTCCATTTCTCTTAGAAGTTTCTAGCCACTTTAAATTACCTCATCTCACACATCACAAGCTGGGTAAGTGGCTACCTGCATCAGCTGTTCTCTGGCCCATGGCAGTGGAGTGGGAGGCAAGCCCTCTGCCAGCATTCTGCTGGAGGATAACTGCAGTATGAGGTGGCTACACCTTCCAGCTATTCCGCAGCTGGAAGATGTTGCCTTGGTCATACAACCTTATATATGGTCATATAACCATCTGTTAACCTGTGGGATAACAGATTACTATGCAAGCTGTTTCTTCTCCCCTCCAATGTACTATTTCCTGGTTTGCTTCTGTGAATCATTAGCTGATATTGCATGCAGACATCTCAGATTTTAGGTAGCAGGCCATATTTAGCACTTCTACTAATCTCAGTTATTTCAGGAACAAAAAAGCCATTTTCCAAGATTTCCCAAGAGGCCTATTCTGACTTTCTGAAATTACTTACCTCACCCTCTCCTTTGGCAGCCAAGTAATTCATTTCTTGTACATCAACAAGCTTGACGATATTGCATGGCATTGGTGCTCCAACATGACCTATTAAACAGAGTAACACTTCAATAGCCTGATGCTTTTTAGTCAGATTCTGAAAAAAATAGGCTGCTTACACACTGAAGATGGAAAACTGATTTCTGGTACCTTAAGTTTGCCAGGACTGAATCATTAAATTCTCAGATATCCCTAGGAATGTTACAAGCTGAACCATGAACTCAGGCTTGCTTTCTCTTATAATTAGGATCCTCACTCTACACAGATATTTAAGTAGCAGAAGCCCCACAAGTTTCAATTAGCAATATTATTTCAGTTAGGGAACTAGAGATGTAACAGCTGAAGGAAGTGCAGACTGTTGATTCCAACACCAAAAAATGCCATTTGTATTTCCAGCCTGCCTTTATACACAGAAGATTCCTGCTGATAGAAACTACAAGGGTTAATACTGTGACATCCCTTCTCCTAAAGCTACCTCAACTTTCAAGAACAAATCCTATAAGAAGTTTGAATTACTGAAAATTCATAGCTATTTAGGGGTAGAAATGTTAAGGGATCCCTTCAAAACTTTTTTTATTTCACTTGATGGAAACCAATCATACCCTTCATGATAGGGGTTACTGAAGATTAAATGAAGTGACCAGGGACGTCTAAAAAATTTCAGGACTCTAAAATTTAACAGACAGGTAGACAGCTGAACATCATACCTGCTGTCCAGTCACCAGGCAATGACAGGGAGCATCCAGCTGTGCATTCAGTCTGTCCATAACCTTCATAGAACTAGAAGGTGAAATCAAAATATAATCTAAAGACCATTACTTTTCAACACAAAGTTTCTATATTAAAAAGCAATTAACATTGTTTCTTTTCTTGTAATTGTTTAAATTTTAGTGTACCAAAACCCTCAGCATCTTCTAAAAAAAATACTGATTTATTAGTTTTATCACAATACACAATTTTAAAGTGCTAATATTCCACCTTCAGTTCCAATATTTACTCAGAGTTTCACTCAGTTTCACACAGCATGTGACACCTGTTTAGATTAAAACAGAAGACAGCAGAGGAAGCAAGAAAGAAATGAAGAACCATAGCACTAGTAGTGACTTCATTCACATAATTTAAAAATAGGTTTGTCTGAGACAGCCAGAAATGGAAGCCCTATGCCCCATCACAGCTCTGTGATTGTTATATACAAGACAGGCTTCCCTTTTCTGTGAAAAGTGCATTGTTACAGCAGCACACCACTGAAAAACTTCAAGAAATTATGAAAGCCTGATATTTTAGAGTATTTTGGTTTTCTATCCTTGAAATTTAATTTCAACACGTTTGTTCTATGCCACTGTTGTTCAAATTTTACCTCCAAATAATATACTCTGAAGATAGATGCAATGTGTGCAATCTGATTCACACCAGCCTCATCTTCAAAACAGCAACACTACAATATCATCACATTATTAGATTTTCTACAGTAGTTACAAATACTTCTGTAAGCAAGGCAAACTCCAGAAACTTAGATCAGGTATATAATTTATTGCTTACTGCAGGCCATCAAAAAATCTTTCCTCTAAGACAGGTCAGCCAGTTACTTCAGTTAAAAGACTTTGGGATGAATATGGAAATTTCAGGGGACTGAGAGAAGCTTGGGAAAAGAGCATGCACTTGTATAGTCTCCAAGAGTACCAGAGAGTTATCCATATAATCAGACTGCTAGAAAAACTCTAAAAAAGCTGGAGACAGGTATTAAAATATTTAGGGTTTAGGACTAAGGCCAGGCAACTCACCTGACAGCCAAGAGCTGCTCTCAGGAAGGTCAGTACACTTGCAGACACAGGTGCTGCTCCTGTAACCATCAGCCTTACTCTTCCTCCCAAACTTGCCTACAATAAACACAAGATACTGTGTACACCAAAAGCATTTTAGAAATATTCCAGAGTCACCTTCTATGATGCCCTTAGCCACTGTTCACCTACAGTGCCACCCACAAATGTTAGAGTAAAAGTTTAGTCTGCTATTGCAAGCTGTCTTTCTTGCAGTGTTTTTAGTCTCATTAATGGCTGGAAGATACGGGATCTCAAACATACAGTATCTATACAGACTGTGGTGTCACTGCAAGGCAGACTGCCAAAAAGAGCTCAAGCCATGGCCTTACAGTGATGGCTTTATTTTTAACTGCCTTGTATCAGCTTCTCATACATCCTGAATGCTATAAAAAGCAGCCACATGGGCATGTTGTACAGCCAAGGTTAAGGCCATAGCAAGTGAGTGTCAGATACAATAGCAGGTGTAACTTACTAGTGATCAACAGGGAGAAGACAATGGGGGCTACAGGTGGCACTGTGTCATACTTAGCATTCTTTCTTCAGAAGGACAGTGTTTGCTTTCAAAGTGGCAAGAGAGAAGCACCAGACTGTTTCAGAGTGACTTCCTTAATACAGTTAGCTGATACTATGAGAACTAAGGGAATTGAAAAAATGAGGTTGAAAACAAAAAGACAGCTCTGATTTTTGCTCTGAGTAGCCAGGTAGTCTTTAATCAGTGAAAAAGCCATAGCAGATTATATTCCTATGAAATATGAACCATCCCTATGAAATTCAACAATTGCAAACTTCAACTCAGAGGCTTTCAAGCATACCTGTATTTTACGGAAGATGACTTTATCCCAGAAGCTGTTATTTCTAACTATACCACTTCTGAGTTCTGCTTCTTTCCTCTTGAAAGCAAAATCCAGCATCCACCTCTTTAATGAAGTATCTGCCTGCCCAAAAATCTATTAAGAAAGATGGACTATGGTTAGAATCCTCATAGACTACTACTCCCTTTTCCTTACAGATGCATGCATAGAGACTCTTAACAGTGAAAACCAAATAAATTAAAACAACCTTTATTGATAGGCATCTTAATTCTAGTAAGAAATACTTGTGCATTTTTATTTTGACCTCAGTTCAAGAGTTGAAATCAGCACTTAACTAATTCTTGATACCCATCAAACTGTGTGATGTTGTTTCAGTGCATAATTTCTTCATTAAAATATATGAATGAAAATGGATGGCTTACTTCTCTATTCTAGTATTTTCAAAATTCAAATTGAGCATAATCCTCAGCATTTTCTGAAAAGCACCCTATCATAATACATAATGTTAACAAGGGGTGTTGTGAGGAGATGCAGGTGACTTTAGAAACACCAAATGGAGATCTGTCTTGCATATACAGATTTGCACTTTAGATCACTTTTCAAACGCTCCTTCTAGTTGTTCTCAGGAAGCCAGGGAGCAGACTCAAGAGCAACCCACACATTAGTATATTAATTTGGAAAGAGGAAGACTCAGCATTATGACTGAAAGTATGCAGACTGCAGCATTGTGGCCCCCTGCCACACCAATTCCCCAACTTGCTGCCTTTATGTGCAAGGTTACTGCAGGGGTGGGTGAGGTTGAAACAGTGGAAGCCTCGGGGCACCAGACTAAACAAGCAAGAGGAAATCATGAGAACAAAGTCCCAAGCTTTGACTTTGCTTCTCAAATTCCAGCAGAGCACATGTGAGCAGAATAAGGAGCTACATTTTAAGTACTAAAACCTGGTCTCAGGTTTTCCTCCCCTCCAAATGTATTCCAATTGCACTAGTCATTCCTGAGCCAAACAGAACCTTGTGTTCCTTGGTGTTCCTCTAGTCTCATGATCAGAGAAATGTCCTGGCTAAGACAGCATAGACAGCTCTGCCATTTCTTTAGCAGTCACAGGATTTATTATATCCTTTAGCTCCCCTGGCTGTATCCTAAAAGGAGTCAGTCACCCATATGCAAAAGGCCAGTTAAAACCTGAAGTTCAAGAAAGAATCTACTTTCAAATTCATCATCTCAGATGACCCTGAGCAGGCAAGCAGCACACACAGGAGAGTGGGGGTACTGACACACCTTGTCCCCAGCACTCCCAGCTGGCTGGTTTACAGTTTTCCCAGCTAGGACACACTGGCTGCCACGTAGGAAATTCGTATGTGTCCATGCAAACATAAGCAAACACCTGACCTTGCTTTGCAAATTCCACTCCATGAGTCAGATGCTAAAAGCATGGCATGCAGATGCCAAGCCTCATTTTCATGTTGTAGACTAGACACAAATAACTTGCTCAGAGCAAAACACTAAGTCATTAATCAAGAGAGAGAGAATCAAATCCCCTAGTCAGACTTTTGAACACAAGTATTTGCTGCCTGAAAGTGTTTTAATGCAACCAGTACTATTCCCTGCACTTCTAGCTCTCTTTTAGAAACAGATACACACATTTGTTAGCATGCCAATTTAATATCCCAGGGCATAGTAGTTACTCCTACTCTGGCAGCACAAACTTTATGGAGTCTCTTAAAAGCCTGCACAGGTCTGGACTCATGCCTGTAAACTTACCTTGTCAAACATTCTGTTCAACAGTCTTGGTACGACAGGAAATACAGTTGGCTGCAGTGTTTTTAGGTCATCCATTAGTAGTCTGATATCCCCTTGAAAGAACCCTATCCGGGCTCCATGGCACAGAACCACACACTGTAAGAAAAAAGTAAATGCTGAAAATGCAGGAGGTACAATGTGTTCCCAGCTCTATATATATGACAATCCTATGCGGTGTAGATCCTCCTTAAATCCTCTCAACTTCTGGCCTAGTTTTGCAGCATTCTCACACTATAAGATGGCACTAGAAAGACCAAGTAGCAAGACACGTCTGGCATACATAAACCAGACTTTCAAGCTTAGCACAAAAGCCCCTATCCGAGAAAGGGCAGCTGGTCAAATAAGGCAATGCCAGTGACTCAAGAGGTAGCAAGAGACTGAAAAGCAGAACTTCTCCATTTGCAATATTTAACAAGCTTATTTAAAAATATTATACTTCTGTTTGTCTCCTACTTTACACCTAGAAATTCTGTATTTAGTCAGCACATGCTCTATTTACTAGTCCAGTGAGGATTTCTGCCTTATGCTACTTCATTTCCATTCCTTGCACTCCGGTTTTCCTTCTGATTTCACAGGACCGATGTGAGCAGAGGACTTGTTCTTAGGTGATCAAGACACTCTTTAGAAGATTCTAGCAGAGCCAAAGCTTATTTCTGCATCACTTCAGACCTACACAAAGGTAGGCAGACTTAATCCTATTGTGTTCTGTATTTTCTGTCTAGAAGCTAAAAGTCTAGAAGCTAAAAGTCTAGAAGCTTCACTGCCTACTTTACAGTCCCCTTTATTTTCCTATTTTTTTGACTTTTTAACATCTCTCCTCTCCTTGTGTTCATACCTACCTGCTTTTATTTCTCCTGCTTCCTCTATAACACCTACTCCTTCATTCCCTACTATCCATCCTCTTATCTGCTGCATGAGACATGATAAAACATCACTTTCCCCCTCCACCTGTGTTTTGCCACCATCTACTAAAAGGAGCGAATATATCAATCCATATGGACTGAGCAGCAACTGTCTTTACTAGGTGGGAACATATTTGTCAAGTCAAGTCGATTGACCGTCTAACTTCCATACGATGCCAAAAACAAGGAAACATCAACTTTAAAACAGAACTCTAAAGATTGGTTCTCACAGAGTCTGTGTTCATCTCTACCCCAAACAGCAAGAAATCTTTTCTCCTCTCTACCAGTAATGTTCTTAGTTAATTTCCTTATGCAGATATACCAGCTATTTTGTACAGGCCTCAAACAGCAGAGGAATACTGAAATCCAAAGACTCTTTTCATTTTGTCCTTTAAAATACAAGTTCCCTGTTTCCATAATCAAGAGCAGAGCTGTTACCTACAGAGCTTGTATGTTCTGGTGCAAGACAGGGAAGTAAAACAGACACTGAGGTGTAACTGATATCAAGGTTACCAGGAAGAAAAAGTGCTGAATGCCCAGGGGCATTCCTCAGATTTGTACTATTCTGAATCTTTGTAACACAGACACATATATATACATACATACATACATATGACATACATATGAATATATACATTTTTGTAAGTATATATACAAACACTTTCAGTAGAAAACTCAGGATTCCTAACAGACAATTCCTAAAACAATTTCTGGCTTCATAGGCTTTTTTGTGCTTTCATGGATGCTCCCTCCACAAGCCTTCAATACATTGTATTTGCAGTCGCACCAAAGGAAGAGGTATTAATTCAACTTCAATAAGTGCAGTAATTAACACCTGAACATCTTACATACTGTAGAGGCACAAGGGAATTGCATCCATTCAATAATGCATAACACCCAACATGGGCTCAGAGGTCTTCAAGACTGCCAGTATTAAGACAACCTCAGCCTTTTCATTCTCAAAAAATAAGCCTCAGATTTTGCTATATGGTAAAACAAGTGATCCAAGAGAACTTCAAAGTTTGTCACTGAAATGGCTTTAAAAGCCACTTCCATTTCCTGGAAGAAAATTCCACTGAAACAAAATCCCTTTCTTTTTACTGAAATTTCTTGGAAGCAATGGTAAGTTTAGCCAACTTAAAATTAGTTTTGTGTAAGCAAACAAGATGCCTCATTATAAAATAAATTTTTGAAGTTTGCAGACTAAAGAATGGCATGCATTTTTAATAAAGCACTAATTATATTGGAGGGAATTTCTAGGCAGTGTACGTGTGCTAAGGGATGGTCTCATGTTCTGGTAAACCAGTTTCTTATTAACCCTAGCTTTAAGGTTAATTTTATTCTTTGGCATGAAAACCAATTGTCTAGTGCTCACTATGTACTGTTTATGGGACACTGCTTTCCTGAACCTTATTTCAAGCTTTCACACACATTTGCAAGAGTCAAGAAGGAAGAGCATGTATCACCTGGATGCATTCTGCAAGAAAAGTAAGCTTCTCAATAATTCAGTAAAACAAATAGATGCTTACCTCAACAATCCTCTCAAACATATGAGCCAGGGGCAGGAATGATATCAGAACATCATCAGGGGAAGGCATAAGTGTTTTCTGGAAGTGTTAGCAAAAGTTTAATTCTCATTGATTTTCTATTTTGCCTAAGTTAAACACAACAGTGAAATCTAGCACCTAAACTCCAGAGCACAGCCCCTGCTTTAGTTTTGTTTATAATGAAGCTGCATTGTCTTTTTTTCATTAAAAAGATTACAGCAATGACTTTCTAGCATGAGTAAAGATGCACAGCAGAAGATTATTACAATTTATCATTCACAGGAGTCTGAAGAGAAATAAATTCTGATAGAAGCCACAGAGAGTTCCATTACATATATTGGGAGGGCAGGGGGACAAAAAAGGTTAAAATACTATTGGTTTGAAAAAATACACTTTCATGTTAGATTAGGAAGTTTGTTTATCCAATTTACCCTAAGGTTGATACCAAAGGTGCCTTACATGAGCTAATTGTGAAACCATTGCTTAATTTGAAAACAGTTCTCCTTGTAGTATTGAGATACACTGTAAGCCCATGACAGAATATAATGTACATTCACATGAGGATTATTGTATCACTTTGCTTACATGAGAACAGATTGGAAATGTGTCAGTTTCTTGACCATGACAGAATAACCAGTAAACATTGACTTCTGACTAGTGGGCATAGAGTGCTGTCAAGTTGCATTTTCACTTGGATCTTACTAAAATTTACGACCAAAGTTAGAGATTTCAATATTTGTTTTACTCATGAGATTATTTCCCTTCAAGCAAGTCCACAATGTTTATCTTTGCAGTTTACCTCTATAGTTTTCACAAAAGCTGAAGCATTGCTGACTATGTTTTGATGAGTGATCATAGCTCCTTTAGGGTTTCCTAAGGAAGAAGGACATCAGGATTCAACAGTGAAATTTACATCCTTAAAGTTAAGCTAGCAGTGGGCAAAACGAATCTGATAGCATTCTTTGATATTAATACATTTCTTTGTGCATCAATTAAACAAAACACTGTCAAGAACAGCTGGCAACAGTTAAGTAACAAGTTTGTGATGAAGTCTTATAATTTTTAAGGAGCCCAAAGCCTTGAGAAATTGCCATGTTTTTGGATATGTTTCTCATTCAAAATTCAACTCTTCTGTGAAGATGCAGCTACCAAATCCAGATTTATTTCTTTTCTCAATCTGTTTCAAAATGTAGCTTGCTGCTGTATTCTTTCCTTATGCTCCACGTCAGTGGGTATTAACTCACAAATGTCTAGTGAGTGACATCTAGACAGTCTGTTCGGTCTTACAGCAAGGTTGCTTAGACCTATGGAAAAATTTTATTGATAAAATACAAAAAAAGACTATGGACGAATTGATAGTCTGAAGCCTGATGCAGAGCCCTTATTATTATGTAAACACAAATTCAGTATTTAATTTATTTCCAAGCCCAGAAATGTAACATCTCCACCCCCCAATACTGCAACTCTGTATTGATAAATGGGAAAAAATTTAAAAAAAAATCAAAGGGAACCTTATCATAACACTACCCCAGCTCCTACTTGCCAAAAAGGTGCAGCAGCAAGGGTAAGTCTTGGAAAGAAAGTAGAAGGGCTTCTGAATTAATTTTGCACATACAGAATAATAAATCCTACATAATATAATGAGGTGTACCTGTTGTTCCACTGGTGAAACAGATGACTGCTAGATCTTCCGGCTTTGGAGGCTATGAGAGTTAAGAAAGTATTAGTATGGTTAAGATAGCAAAGAAAAATATTTTCCTAAACAAAACATCAGGATACTAGTGTTACTTCTGAGCTATGGGAGATAGGGAGATTTGCTAGTTTGATCTAAAGAATGCTAACCAGCTTCACATTGTCACTTGAACCAATTTCACACTTACCATAGGTTTTTGCCTGTGTGCTCTTCCTAGCTCCTACAGAAAGGAGAGAAGAGTTTAGACATAAGCATGTAACTTTCTTGCTTTAAATTTATCAAACATTATTAAACACTATAGTACTTCATTATTTAGACTCTGTTATGGCATTTTAACTTGTTTAGCAACCCAGTGCTAAAGAGTGGCATCCCTGCCCATGGCTGGAGGGTGTGTAGGAACTAGATGATCTTTACAGTTCCTTCCAACCCAAATCATTCTGTGATTCTGTGGTTATTGCTAGAGTAACAAAGGCTTTACAGGACATTTTAAAAATATATAGAATAACTACCATGTTCTACAAATACAAAAGTGGTAACTTATCTAACTCACAGGGTTTTTCTCCAGCTAATAAACTAGAAGTCGCTCACTAGGGAAGCTCAAAAGGTTATAGTAAGACAACAGACAATCAATCCTACACCTCATGCAGAAGATGTGCTACTAACAATTATTGAATAAATGAAGCAAGATTCATCTCAGCAAGCACCTCCGCCACTGCTTGTGACAAGGAGGACTGAGTTCCATTGCTGGTTTGTACTCCTTCAGCACAGGAGAAACTCTCATCCAGAACCCTTGTCCCTCCTTAGTTACTCAAACCTGACCTCTAATGTTAGGGTTCTTTGTGCAGAAGGGAAAGGATACCAAAACAATCCTTTTACCACCAAGGATATAGTGAATAAGAGAAGATATCTGCAAGCCAGTGTTCAGTTTCAAACCAAGACTTACTACTGTCATGCCTAATTAAGACTAGAAAGAATACGAGTTCAAGGGCTTATGCAAGTTAAAGAGGACCTTCTGTTAGTAGCTTTGGAAATACCCTTCGAGGACAGACATTAATTTCACCACTGCCTTTACCTTCCAAGTACACAGTAATAGCATATGCATTCCTTTGAGCCCTAGACTTCTTTAGTGTGATGTACCTCGTAGATTTACCCAAGGAGGTTTAAGACAAAGGGAATGTCTGGAAACACAGTTAACATTCCCATACCTGTAGGCCTGCCTTTTTGCAAGGGTGCATTATGCAAAGATTTACCACTATGGCAACACAGCCATCTGCTCAAAACAGCACCTCCATTTCAAGTACCACCATAAGCTCAGTACCTCCCTACAACCTGCTTTGAGTAAAATCTGGGATTTACTGAATATACAGCTAAGACCTCCAGACACTGTTTTGATCTCTTAGAACAAAACTCCACCATCTCTTCCTATTTAAGAGCCATTTATTCACAGTTACTCAGCTACAAGTAACTGCATGATACATATAGATATTGAGCATCAGAAACTAAGCTGATTGCTTCTAGGGGATACATGGAGGAACTGTTCACATAATCCACACACAGCTGAGCAAGCTCAAGCCAGAAATCCAGAAAACAACTACTTAAAGCTAGAAATAGTCACTCTATTCTAATCTAAGCTCCTAAACAGCTCACAGTTACCTTTCAGGAGACACTAAAAGCCTCTACCCCCTTAAAAAAACAAGTGACAAAACCTTCCTGTTCAATGAAGCACTATTAGAAAAATTTGCCTCTAACTTTTCTTCAGGAATTTAAACAAAAGGCTCTTGGAATACCTGTTACTTGATGTTTGCATTAATGCAATAAGAGCTGCATGGTACTACTGAAAGTCACTAGGTTAAGCATACAAACATCTTATGTAAAGACAACATTCACCCTCAGTTTTGTTTTTCCATAGCTAGAAGACCCAGTGGAAAGCATCTTCCTCTGTCAAAAACTGCAGTTCAACTCAAGGAAAGAAGCTGATTTTAGTCTAACAACTTACAGTTGGGCCACTCTTTTTCTAAGTTTAATCCAACTCTTTGGCCAGTGAACTACAAGTGACTTAACTCTAGCCCCATTTCACGTTTTTAGCCCCATTTTAACCTGACACACTTACTGAGGCCAGTTAGCTTCAATATAGTCAATCTTCTTTTGAAAGAAGGCATGCTGACATTTTTATATCTTTACCAGAAGATGGCCCTATTAACATAGCTGTCTTAACTGCTATGAAAACAAGTTCAGTGAAATGAGGCATTTCACACCCATTACTGACACCTGCACAAGATGAGCGCATTTTTCTGGAGATACTCAAAGCCTAGTGAGCCAAGCCTTCATCAGAACTACAGTTGAAACCAGTTTAAACCCAGTTTCATAATCTCACAGTAAAGATGTACTTCATGCAATTTAATCCTGGGAAAGGGTTCTCCAAATGAGTGAAGTTATGAAATAAACTTGCACAAGAGATCTCTGCAGACAAAATAAACTACAAGCAAAACCAAGACTTGGACATCAGGTGATTAATCAAAATGGTTTCTATTTCCAAAACCTGGAAGTTTCATTCCCCTATATCACCATAACCTTATCCCATAAAAAGCTGACTGATGTTTTCCTTCTGCCCCAGCAAACACCTTGTAGATTCAGTGTACAGGGAAAAATGCCACTTTCACAAGACCAAAACCTACACAGGCTCGTCTTGAAATAAGAATTTCTAAAATATTAGTCACAGTGTATAATTATCACATTATGCTTCACATGGGCAAGCCTTAACACTCAGATCTAGTGTTCAGTCTTGGACTATGTTAATAAGCTTTCATTCTGTCATCTTGGCATATCCACTTTTATACTTTGAGCATTGTGAAATACCATTAGCAAGTTGTTTTCTTCCTATTATTTTTTTATTTTTGTGTAAACTTCAAGAAATAGTTAAATATTTTGAAACTAATCCATCACAAGTAAATGGGATGAAAGCAGTTAAGCAGGTTAAGCATTCTTACCTCTATTTCTCTCATGCTGAAGACTTCCACACCACACTTTTTGCCACGTTCCACAAGATCCACACCAAAAGACTCCATGACAACAATGGTGTTGAGTATTGGAGTTTCTCCCTTTTCCACACTGGTTAGCAGAAGTTTGGCCTTGTCAGGTTTGTCACAGAAAACCAATGACAAGTCAGCTGATGAAAAAGAACTGTATTATGAACATGACAAGTTCAGTTTAGACTAGATCCATACATGCTGAAGTATGTCGCAATGGAAGACTTTTCCAAAGAAGGTTACAGTTCTGCCCTCAGTCAGATCTGTCATCATCTATTCAGCTGCTGAGCTACTGAAAGTGTCCTACCTTTGTTCACAATGTATGTAATAGCTTCAGCTCCCAGTGTATCATAGAGTGGCACCACCACCATGGAGAATGCATAGCATCCCTGTTCAATGATGACCCACTGCACAAAGAGAAGAGATGAAAGTCACCGTGTTTTGCTTAGTGTAAGAGACCTCCAAGAAAGATTCATATTTAAACTCTAACAAGGAAACTAATAGGACACAGCTCACTCGGACAAGTCTTTCTAAAAAGTAAGTGGCATCTTGTATCATTTTTTCACTTTGAAGACCTACTCAATTTTTATCTGTGGAAGGAGGAAAAAATCCCCAGATAATAAGGAGCTATAGGAAAGAATCCAATCCAATAAAATTCAACTCTATCCCTAGAAGTAATATTAAGTACTTCTGAAAAAAGCAGTTAACATTACCTGTCTCCTTAGTTCACCTACAAACAGAAAGACTTGGAGCAAGAGTACAGTATTTTTTATTGGTTTTATGTTATTGAGATAGGCAAAGCTTTCAATATTCCATATTACCATGAATCAATGAAGGACTCACCTATGTCTTGACACACATTAAATTTATATACACACAGTATTCTTACCCCTACATTATCTGCATCTCATTTGATGGTCAGACATGCAACATATGCAATTAAAGTAGAAGTCCTTTGGAGAGTCAGCCCCAGAAAGTTTCTCAACATTTCTCAGTGCTAACCATTCTTTATAGGAATCTAATATGAAGACTTTTATAAAAAAATGCAAATACATCCCTACAAGCTGCAGTAAGAAGGATTTACCTGCTAACAAGTATAGTACTCAATAAACATAATGAATATTGCAGTGTTATGTGCTATGTGAGCTGGCAATGTATTACAGCCAACCTATTTTCATCCAAAGTACCATCAAGGTAAGATAGTAATGCAATTCTTTTTTCTGATAGTAACTCTTGGGTGTAGTTTGTAATCAACTAGCTATACCAAGACATAGAATAGCATGCAACCCCTCAAATGGGAGCCTCCAGACACATGAAGAAGCCAGTGAAACTGGAATATTTCTGATTTTCCCATCAAAGAGTGACAAAAATTCTCAGTACCTTTAGTCAGTCCCAACAACAGGAACAAAATAGCATGCATCTTTAAAAGTTACCAGAACTTAGAATTCAACAAGAGTTGGGCTAACAGGGGTGTAACAGTCCTCTCCCCTTCCCCAAACGGTTACACTTTCCAGTGTTTTTGCAGGACTAGCCAGCTACCTCACCCCCACATGATTACAAGTTTAAACATGATTCAGCTGATTATTCCATAAAATATCTTATAGAGACTATGTTAAAGTTGCCAAATCTCAGTTTTACAGACTGTTTATTAAGGGCTAGCTTCCCAAAGTACTCTATTGAGTGAGACAGCCTTAAACACAGGAAATTTTTCTGACAGCATTCACGCAATGGGCAAGTTGTACACCTCTCGTGCAAAAAGAGTTCTTATAAAACTAGTACAAGGCCAGCTAACAGGTAACTAGACATGAAGACATTACACACACTGGTAAGTCTAGGCAGGCACATATATAATAGCCATGAAAGGATCCACTGAAGAGTTCTTCCTAAACAGCATCCTCCAGGACACGTAACAAGGGGGCAGCTGTGCTGCTGTTCAGCAGCCAGAAGCTTAGTAGTTATTTTAATAGGGTGGGGGTCTACTACAGCAAGACTTCAGAAGCTGCACACAGTGATAAAAGGTTCCTGTTCTGGCCTCCAGCAACTCTTGCACACCGTCTTTCTCAATGGTACAACCAGCATCTTTGTTTTCTGGGCTACCAAGATGCCTTTTTTTTTCCCATTTTGCTTCTAAAATTAAGAGTAAATATAAATATCAAACCCTGACACTTGAGTTCTCTCAAAGCCCAAGCAAGCAACTAGTACTGAATATAGACAACAGTCAGACTTCCAGTTTCTTTTCTGACACGGCTCTGATATTTTAGGGGAAACTGTATTTGATTGTTGTGCTTTTCTCAATCCAAAACAAAACTTCCTCATTTCCAGAGGAGATGACTGTTTTTCAGGAACTCAAAGAAAGTAATACTTTTATGTACAAATCCAAGTCTGGTTATTTCATATTTAAGCAAGTAAGATGCTAGGATTTTCCCCATTAGGTGATTTCCCCAGCAGTTGTTCCCTGAAATAACAAATGTGAATCATTTCACACAAAAAACCCCTTCATATTTTCTCTGGTCTGGATTAGTGATTATGTTCGGATGTTACAACACCCATCCAGTAGTCCTGAGCAGGGAAAATCCCAGATTTAAAACTGCTGGTTTAAACAAGTGTTTTCAGCTCATTCGTGACCTAACTCAAAGCAATGAAACTTCAGCATTTTATCTCTGTGATCCAAGAGCAAAACACACTTCCATGCTCACCTCCAGAAAATTCACTAACCCAGCAGAGACTTTGCACCCAAAGATGTATAAAGAAACAATTGAAACTGGCACAACAAAAACATCTGTCTCCCTTTTTTACTTCCAGTTCATCATGTTATATGCACAGGAAACTGAACCGTAGAGTTTGTAACTCCATGTTATTCAACAGCTTCCTAGTTGAATATATTCCAGCCTTTTTTATTACAGAAATAAATCTACAGCTGTTAGAAAGGGAATTCCAGCAGGAAAACCCAAGAGCTCGGTGTTTTCTTGGGATGTAGGTTAAAAGAGGAAGAATGAAGCCAAAGTCACTTGTCACACAGCTTGCATTTTAGTGACAACAAGAGACCAAGACACTTCTAACCCTGTCAGAAACACAGATGGGAGTGTTTAATCAAGAGGGACAGCATCCTTTTGACAAAGAGTAAGAACCAGTCCTCTGTCTTAATATAGGTTTACATTGAACTAGCTTAATGCAGCAAGTACTAGCTCAAGCTACTAAACACATAAACCTAGATTAGAGAAATTCAGTCCTATTAAACATATTTAATAAACAAGATAATACATACTTACTGAATATTTAATAACATTTTTAGAAAAGGCAATCTAGAACCACTTCTGGGTTAAAATGGATAGGCACTATCAACCTGAATATCCCCACAGATGTGTCAGGTGATCTTCTTTAACTATGTCACTTTCAGTGTTTCTACCCATTTTTATTAAATTAATTTCCAAGTTTTGCCTTCAGCAGTAGTTTTCCCTCCCAGAATCTTTGTACCCAGGGCCTCTGGCAGAAATAGAATTATCATCTTAGCCCATCTTTTTGTCCAAATATTTAATCACTAAGTGTTCCTTTGTGTTTTAAAGGTTTAAACACCTCCCTGTGACTTCCTGTCACTTTCACCTATCTTGGACCTCTAATGTTACTTTTTAAGACAAACCAAGTACTGTTTACATTCACTAAGAACTACGTTTGCTTCCCATTAAACAAGCCACGTCTATAACCTGGAAATCAGAAGATAATTAGTTAAGTTCTTCTGAATTCTCTGATTCTTTTTTTGCTCTCTGGCCTTCTGCGTTTAGCTCTGGGAGTAAAAAAAACCAAAAAAACCAAACCAAAACAACAATATAAGACACTAACCATTGTGTCAACTACCAGTTTTAGTTCTTAGCTAAAAGATGCCATGTCTATGGCTCATGGGTCTACAATGTAAGCCTTTAGGCTCTTCCTGACACCAGACGGGCTCTCAGTAGGGAAGTACACTGCCAAGACATAAAGGAGTGGGCCATTTCAGTAATGACCAGACCACAAATACACAAAATGTCAGTTAAATTACCTCAGGTCTGTTTTGTGAAAAGATTCCTATATACTGAATGTGAGATGGTTTGAAGCCTCGGTGGAATAATGCAGAGCCCACACACTCAGCTCTGTCTGAAACCTGGAGGGGCAAAAAAAGAGGAAGGACAAAAAAAATATAAGCAAGCTCATAACTGAAAATTCTCCTCAACAATTATTAATTGGTATGAAAGAGAGAAGTTTTCTAGGATATTCTGGATGCCTTCTGTGACTTTGATAACCTAAACATTGCAGTGCCATTACATCACACTGATTGTCATTATTATGCTTGCACTTAATATGCAGCAGAAGAAACACTTGATCCAGTCAGACTCGAAAGTGTTAAGTATAAGTTTAAAAGTTAAGCATACATACACAGAAAAGGCTGCTTTGCTGTATCTGTGTTAAACCCAAGAAGTGACCCTGGAATGATTAAACATAGTATTTCTGCTTAAGCTCTACATATCCCATCCTTCTACTTCAATCGGTGCCTATGGGAATAGCACTTCTCCCTTCAAAAAGCAGGAGAACAAGGAGGCAAAACCCAGTTAGTTCTATAAACAAAGCTTGGGAAGGCAGTTTTCTAAATCCTTTCTATATAGCACATGACTTGAAACCATGTCAGTCACATGACCCCAACAGCAAAGCTTTAATAAAAGAGAGGTTGCACCTAACAAAATCCCAGCAAAGTCACCTGGGGAAAAAAGTGAGGTCTGTTACACACAGAAGGTGTTTAATGACCTTAACAGTATGCAGTAGGCAAGGTTTATGCAAATTTAAAGACCAACTGATTAAATCAGGAACAAGCTAAGTATGCACAGCTGTTAATGGAGATTTGCATACAGATATCTGCAGGGATCAAGAAGCAGCACATTGCTAGTTAGAAGCAGATTTGTTAGCACCCTATACAACCATGATTCGGCACTATGAGACAAGTTGTCAGGAAGCCCAAACAACACCTGTAGATAGAACTTCTAGTGTAAAGTGAGCCTCTTGGAAGCAAGCACAAAGTAGTAGCAGTCTGAGGCCCTGAACACTACTTCAAAGCTGCAGCTTCTTCAGAGGCGGTGCCCAAGTTCTAAACAATTCAGCATTGAGATGCTAAGGACTGCCAAGATAGCAGTTTTATTTCAGAATTTTTTATTTCAGAATGGGGTTAACAAACCAAGCATGGGAGATGCTCTTTTTTCTCTCCTTGCACATATTTAAGGCTGCTTCCTTAAGACACTGTAATAGGAACTAGAACCTTTCTGCAATATTCTGCTACTACTTTAAAACACCTAAAAATAATTCAGATTTGTTGTATCACATTACTGCATGTTATATCAATGGTCTCAGCAGGCAAAAGCAAGTCTAGTGCTAAGTTAGAGAGACTACTTACCTCTTTATAGGAGATCCATTCATATGGCTGGTTTGGTTTTCTAACACCTAGACATGGACCATTATCTAAAAAAAAGATAAAAGTTACTCAAAATTTAACCCCAGTTCCTCTGTCCTGACACCACTCTTGGTGTTAAGTCCCTAGATTCTCAGCAGACACCTTCAGATGACAAACTAGTTTTTTTTTCAGGGGTGCAGGAAAGGAAGCTGGGAAGGGACAGAGGCCAACAAGGTTGGTTTAGGCCAAGGAATACACCACTGACCTTATTTACAGAACTCTATTTCACAAGATATCAGTTTAATTTGTCTTCAAGAAAACTCACATCCAATACATTTATCATATTTCTAGACAGAGATCCCCTATGCCCCGCTGCATTTCAAAGGAGTTCAAATATGTAGTTCTTGACATATTTAAAATATTATCTTCAATTTTAGACTTACTTGATACTTGTAAACCCCTTTGGAAAACATCATAAACTGTTCTCACATCATCATAGTAGTACAACAACAGTTCATCGCTGTTGAGAAGAGAGGACCTTCGAGCATGCTCATCACCCTAAGAAAATCAATTAGAAAGGTTAGACACACTTGTTGGCTATAAATGAATGGGAATTGCTTGAAGCAATATTCTTCTTGAGAGAACTTGAGAGCTATACAAGGTTTTCCAGGACATTGTTTCAAGAGTCAGACTGCTCCCTACATTACCAAAAACCTGTCAGGCAAAATTTTATTCCTCAGCTACCTATGATAGCACAGAACAAATAAGAATAGTAAAGACTGTCAAGGGCATTTTGTCAAAAACACTTTCTTAAGAAATATTTTACTCTATTAGTGCAGTATGGAACATAATTTCACCAAGCTTTCTAAATCCAGCCTCTAGAGCTCTCTAGACAGAATATTAATGGTGCAATCCTGATCTACTTTTCTAATTAAGATTACAGAACATAATCACACTTCAGTATGTGGTTTCAAACCCTAAATGATTTTAAGCGTGGTCACCAACACCCTAAACAAGTGTTCTCATAAGCAAAATATTCTGTTCCAAATAGAGTCCTTTAATCCAATTAAAAGTTCCATCTTACAAAAAGGGTTTCCTCATGATTTATTTAAATGCAGTCAAGACAATACTATCTTGAGAATTAAAATCACCATTTTTCAGCTGGTGAGCACTAACATAAGCTACAACTGGAAGTCAATACAAGAACTTAATGGCTCCGTTTTAACACTGCCTTTTTTAGAGTGACTGATGAAATAATCTCATTTTAAAGAGAGCAATCAAGTTTCACAAATTGCAGTTATGCAATTACTATTGGGCCACAGTTGTTAATTAGTCCTGTTATGATGACAGACACCTACAAGCAAGTTCTTATCAGGAACAGCCCAGCTGGTATAACAGAGGGTCTTGAGTAAACACTACATAAAATTTTCTCTCTGTCAGCATAATCAATTTCTGGTTCTTTCAGAAAGTCAAACCCTGAACAATTCAGGCACAGATTTAGTTAGTCTGTCATCCACAGCTAAAACCTGTTCACATGTAGGTTCAAGTCATAGGTTCTTCTCTACCACTGGTTTATTTTTTTGTTTTCAAAGTATCCTGGAGGACCAGACATCACCTGTTCCATGTGTAAGCTACACAAATACAGGTTTATGTACAGAAGGTGTCATATTACCCATGTCTATAGAAATCAGCTAGCACATTAAAGGCACAGAGAGAAAAAAAATGTTTTTACACTAAAACAAGTCTAACTTGTTTTAGCAAAACCGTATGAGTAATGCAGTGCTTGCCACTCCTTTGACAGTAAGCAGAAACATACACTGTGAACATGACCCAGAATAAGCTAATGAGTGGCTTACCTCTAAAAATTTGTAACATTAGAAATTAAAGAGGATACTTGCTCTCAGACCAACATCTACGCTACAGGAAATTAACAGATCACTAGTACATGTCTCTGCCTGGAAAGAAAAAGACTGCTTGCTTTATTTCACTGATTTCTCAGGTCTTGGATAACCAAGGTCATCTTCTAGATCTTCCCAGTGTTGCCACTCTGGAGCTAATCTGAGAAAGATCACACAAATCAAACAAATGTAGTTTGTTACCGTGGCCATGAGTAACATCAACAAGTGCAATGTATCACATGTACCATGTCTGATGTGCTGTAATTCCCACATCAGGTGAAATACAATAGCCTAAGACATTCCTCAGCAAGAGTCAAGAAGTATTTGTTTCTCCTCATGTGGGCTACTACTGTTTTGTTTATATGCTGTATTACACAGCACCACAAAAGCTATTTCTCAGGGCCTGAGGCACTGACCAAATCTGAAGATGAGTTATCAGCCAGCACACTGCTTAGATACAGGACTGATGGCACTGTCCTTCTGAAAAAAGAAACTCTGTAACAGACTACTATTAAAAGGTTCCCATCAGTTCTTATGGGTTTTTGGTAAGGGGAAACACAACAAACTGTCCGTTTTGCATACTTTGTTCTTTTTCCCATAGTAAAGTAAAGTAGAATTAACTGGATTTTCAAGAGTCTTAGAATAAAAGCTTTTCTGAAGGACACCCAGCTCCTTGTGTGAGGGCCATAAGGGGTTCAATGTTATTGATGTGGTGAAATACTCCCAGATATGTTGAAGGTCAAACAAGAGCATAATGCAAGGTCTAAGTTAACTCATCTACTAAGCAACAGAACTGGTCTACATTTTGCTTGAAAGCAGCAAGAACTATTTTAGGATCTTGTCCAAATGGTCCTTATCCAGAATTTTTGTGCAATACCAGGGAAAAAAAGTTCTGTTTGCAGCAAACTTGTTTAAAATTCACTGGTCGTTACCACCAAGTGCCTGAATCTCAGGACTGGAATGTCTGGCTGACTTCACACAGGTTAGTTGAACAGCATCGAATAGATCTGTCCAGTAAAAAGACAAGCAGTCAAAAGGGTTGTCAGTTTTAATAAAGTGTTCTTAAAATAGCCAGGCAATAAAATCTGATTAATACGAGAACAGTTTCTAGTTACTTGTGTAAAGCAGCCCTTGCAGCAGCTCAGGGACTTGCAGGATATTAATCCATTACACATCAGGTGCTGGTCATTGAGTAAAACCTTGGCATTGGTTAAAAATAGCAGCACCTGAAGGAAACACTTATTTTACAACAGAGCATATGTTATTCTATCAATGCCTATTCAGGTCACGTAAAATAACTGCTTTTGTTCAAGCCATGGGTTTGCTTGTTGCTGACACAGGCTGGTTAGGATTAGCAGTAATGTCAAAACACACCATAGGCTCCACCATGTCTCAGAAACAAGAGAAATTTCCCTTTACCTGAGAGGGAAAGTATACTAGCAAGTGGTGATTAGGTCACCAGCATACTATTCTGAGCAGCAAGTAGTATAAACCAGAGTTTTCAAACCACCCATATAATTTTAAGCATGCTGCTCCCTAAGTAAGCATACAGCACTTAAACTGATCATTCATAGGGAGACAAACACATGTCTAATCATGTGATTCTTGAAAGACAAGGCATGCTAGAATTCTGGTAATGTATCAGAAGAATGTAAGAAGGCTTAAAAAGTTTTCATGAATTGAATACTTCTCTCCGTATTTGAATGTCTTTTCTTAGGGGAACAAAAAAGCCAGTCAAATCCAAAGTCTTACTCCTAGAAAATACTGACATCCTAATATTTATTTCTATTCTATTCTTCTACATGGCATAAGCTGGGACAAATGAAAGTTTTTAAAGCAAGATTTAATATATTTGACAGCCTGCACACAAAATCAACAGCCAAAGTTATTCAGCTGTTAGTCACCAGTGGAAAGAAAGAGCTATCGACAGGCAGACAGATCCAGATGTGGATGACCCATCCCTGGAAGTGTTCAAGGCCAGGCTGATAGGGGCTCTGGGCAACCTGGTCTAGTTCAAGGTGTCCCTGCCACTTCAGTAATTCTTTGCACCCATTTTCAACTACGTGTGCAATCTTTATGCTCATCCAATGATGGTTAAAAAGGGTCACTGGGTGCTGGCCTACCAAATCAAAACTGTCACGAGATGGGAAGTGACCTGGAACAACAGTAAATAGGATCCGTTTTCTCCCACATGAAGTTACGAAGATATGTTATCAGAACATGTAGAAACCCTACTCCAGTCAATGACTTCACTTATTTCCTTGGCGTCCAACAAAGTTAAATCACAAGTAAGAATTATGTATAAGCTTATTTCTAGTTCAAATTTCTTATTGTTAATGAACAGGTAGATTAGAGAGTAAAGTGGTAGCAAAGAGGCTTTGCCTTCTGCCATGTCATTTTTGGAGCAACTCCTCAGGCCTTTTAATATCATATTGTTTAGGCAGAAAAAAAAATGTTAAGACAATTTCAGAGCAGTATTTGATTTTTTTTCCCCTGTAGAAGTGACAATCTTAACATATACGTAAGAAAATGGAGTATATGAAGTTAAATTCTAAGCAAAATGTAGTGAGAACCTGAATCCTGAGTAGTGTATTAGTCTTGTCCTTGTTGTAGGGGTAGCAATTCTAACAGACACTTGAAACTTGATTCAAAACACACATTCTCATTTGATTACAGTTTTAAACATTATTAATAGTTCAGATATGGCCCTTAATGAAAAAAATTGGACAGATCTTACGCATTTCAAGATGTACTCCAAGTTTTAGAGACATGCTAACACACTCAGGTGTTTTTAATTTAAGTCTTACTACTACTCAGCCTTCCCATTAAAACATATTTTCTAAAGAGGCATTGAAAAATAATGCTGTTATACCTATCTTGCTCTGATCAGAGAGCCAATTAGTATAATTGGATCAATGATGCATTAAGTAGCTTAGTGTAGTCTCATACCACCAAACAATGATTTCAATCTCAGAATCCAGCAGTGACAAGTAATTTAGCTTGAAGAAGTAAAGGCAGTGAACTGAGACTGCTGTCAGTCTCAAGCAAATAAGCGTATGTCATGGGGTTCATGGACAGCTAAAAGCTACTGTTTTACCATCTCATAATGCAACGTCCCCCAAAAATCTGCAGAAGTCTATACTGCCTAATGAGGCACTCCACAGCTGGAAAACTTGCACTGCTAGCTCATTCCAGCAACCAAGATGTGCTGCTTTACAAGCCATTGTCTCCATGTCTGCTGTCAGAATCAGAAAAGCTCACCAAGAGAAGTGAGATCTAACTTCTAGATCCTTACTCTACACATGTTGCTTGAAAAGAGGTTTTTGGCAATTATCACATTGCAAGTGCATATTTTTGTTTCCCTTTTGTGTACTTCTAGTAGCAGACCACTATTTGCTACAGTAACATGATCTGTCAGTAAGCTTGCTGTTTGCCATACTGAGAAGATCAGGAAATAAACTGTGAATGGAGGGGCCAACTAATGTGTCATTCTTTAATCTCAGTATTATGAAACATTGAAAAAAGTACCCAATTTGAAGTAATGACAGGAGTTTGCTAAAGTTCATGAAGTTGACCTACTGTAAATTTCAAACTGCTCTGCCACATTTGTTTACATCAGTTTGTAGTCACATCTGCTCTAAGCACAAGAGTCATGTTAATTCATTTGATACAGGACAACTAGATGCAGTCTATCCATGCAGAAGAACATAGTGTAAAGGGAGACTTCAGTTCTAAGTATATATATATATATATATATATATATATATAAAAAATCTATAGAGGTAGTTTCTGACTATCATGAGTAAGGAGAGAAGCTGTCAGCTTTACAATCCTACATTTTGTAAGTATCTCCCTTAAAGATCACAACTTTCCAAAACTTCAAAAGGAGAAAACACCTTGTCTATCCTGACAAAAGAGAAGTACTCTTGAAAGAATAAGTATTTGACTCTGTAGTGAGCAGGAGAATCAATACAACCACAACTCCCAGAAATGTCAGCCTTGCAATCAGTTGTCTATATTTGCTTACAAAGCAACAGCTTCTCCCAGTCAGACTCTCTCTGTATTTGACTTCACTTTTTAAAAGATACCACCTAAAAGTAACTCTGCTTCTAAAAAGCATAAAACAAAAGCTAAGCTAACATATCCAGAGTTCAGCAGGTGGCTGGTTTAATTTCAGCTTACTCCATGGCTGGGATCTCTTGGCAGACTAATATTTCTTCCACAGATCATCTGAGGACAATTAGTACCCTCTTCATGCTTGTAACACAATATAAAGTCTCATGTGTCAGCTATTATACACTAAAAATAACAGAAGAGTATTAGCCTAATCAGTATATACCAGGATACATACTGTGACCCCAAGACCTAATTTAATAGGTCAACACATGGCCAGGAATTGAAAACTACACTGCACCAATTCTAACATGAACAAGTTTTGTCACTAGTGGGATCAGAAGCTCAGTTGTCTCAGCAGAGTCTTTTTCTCCTGTGATAGTTATTTCCACTCTGACCTCAGCCCTCAAGTTGGTTTTCAAATTCAGAAAGCCAAAAAAAAGAGTTCAAGCCGCATTTCAGAAATGTATTGCCCCCACGCTACAGGTTTAGAAACACCCTAATGTAAATCAAGTGTTTGGTCTCTCTCAATGCTGCATTTAGGGTTCAAACTTCAGTGAAGTACAGCATCCATCAAGTGACACTTACCTCTACTTCCACAGATTGCATTGCTAAATCACATGGTGGTTTTAATGCTTTTGGTCTTGTTGCATACCAGTAGGTCGTCAGAGCTGCAAAAGCACCGAAGCCCATCAGCGTATTTGTCGGAAGGGTGCGCACATACTGTCTGACATCCCCAAGTTCTGGCATTCGTAGGTATCTAAACAACTCATGTGCTTGCATTGCAGTTCAGTGCAGTTGTTCCAATGCTGGAATCTGTTGGAATGAAAAAAAGTTGCACAAAAAAAATCTGAAATCCTGTTGTGACTCACTGTTGCTGTAGGACAGTGATGTATGCCTTGTCCTACTGGCTTCCCACCATCAAAATAACTTGATCTGCCACTAGGCAGGCAACATCTTTATATATCTGTGCTGCAATTAAGTAAACAAGCAATTATTAGTTCATACTCTAGAAAAATAGATGGGGCTGAGAAGAGGGAATTTCTTCAGGGTTTTAGTATTGCTTTCAACAGAGACTGCATTCAAAGTTTTTTTTAAAAAGCAGACCTTTTGTTAAAAGAGAAAATTTCACAAATGTAAAATAGTTATTCATAGAGTAGATGTACTGTAAGATTGTTTAAACAGTTAATCATCAAGCAGGAAAGACTGGGAAATGAAGGGCAGGGACATACGTTATCTTGCCTGCACGTAACAGAGAGTATCCTAATCCTATAGCAGAATAGCAGGAGCAGGATTTTTCCTCTCCTGAATCCAGTAAAATAAACTCTTTTCTACTCTCCCTTCAGACATGCACAGAAGGGTCAGTACAGCAAGCTGCTTTCAAAGCCAATATCCCCCTATAGCGCCTCTGTGGTACTTAGCAAGTTTCCTATTTCTCCCAGCACCATGCCAGCAATTTATCTCTAGTCATGAGGCAGACTAAAGCAGTGGCAAATGAGGCCCAAGGCAGCAGCACGCAGCAATATAATCAAGCACAGGAAGCACATTTGATTTGTCACGTTCACACAGAAGGAAGAGCTACAAGAGGCTGCTCCCCGCCAGCACTCACTGACACGGATATTCCACAGCAAGAACCAGCTGCACAAAAAAAAAAAAAAAAAAGGATTGCAGTCAGCTGAGCTGGTGCTCTCCTCTACAGCCAAGGTCTCCCGGGACGTCTGTCACATGCCGAACCCCCCGGCCGATGCCCACTAGGTGAGAGGTGAGCGGGAGCAGCCGGCCCGCGCGGGGCCAATGGCAGCCGGCAGCGCTCGGCCCGCAGCGCTCACCCCACCGCGCTCAAGGGCGCCCGCGGGCCCTGACACCGCCGCGGCCGCCCGACACCCAGCCACGGCTGGCAACGCTGTCCCGCTTGCTTGAAGAACAAAGAGATGTGTTTACTTAGGTAATTTAGGTCCTAGCCATTTCCTGTGGACAACAGAATTAAACAAAGGTTCTAGAGAATGTCAAAGATGTAGCTAATAGCTAAAACATACTGTGTAAGGAGCCACCGCAGCAGGATGGTGGCATGACACTCTGAAACCCAAACGGGCAGAATTATGTTTATTAGTTTTAAAACCAACTATACCGAGTTAACATTTCATATTTCTACAGGAAAACCTCTAGTTTACAGTCTGACCTTGAAATCTTTACTGCTGCAATCAGTTATTCAGCCAGGCAACAGACGCATGGTCTAGCTCACAAAACATCTAACCAGTATTTGGACAAGATTTGCTAGAAACAGCAAAATAGTAATAAAATTAGTTCAAAGGGCCCATGGTTACATAGTGTTAACAGGACAGGATGAAGCAAGGTCATGGATGGGGGCAGTGTCAGGATGGAATCAAGTTCCACCTCTGGAGTAGTCCTGGACCCACGGAGTAATCCCCAGCCTGCAGGCACTGCTCTCTCTCCCCCCCACACTTTTATTTTCTGGCATAGCCTTGGGGCACAGGGCTGCATCACCTCGACAGGCAATGCAGGGCCATTACATGCCTTTCTGTTACGTGCACAGTGATATACAGCAGACTATTATCAAAATCCACAACACGTCGGTTTGTAGTAATAGAAGGCAGAGATGAACTGAATATATAAACAAGCTCTCCATCTACCCTTTAAAAAAAAAAATCAGTTACTGACTTAATAGTTAGGATCACCATGCAATTGCTTTTTATGCACCTAATCATGTTCATTAGCATTGCAGGTGTGAAAACTACTTCTTAAGTTCTACTATAGACAGTTGAACAGCAAGAATAAAAAAAACCCCATACACCAACACGGAAGTCTGGACTTACAAGTTAATTTCGCATATATCGTAGACACCATGTTACGAAACTAGACATGGGGGGCTATGATGTGTGTAATGGCTAAGAGTAAGCTTAGCTCCCTTCTCAGGCTCCACAATGAGCACCTTAGACTTTTAAAAATGCTTTCCTGTCTGCATTAGTCATGAAGTGTCCTGCACACACACTATGATTTAGGAATGCAATGTAATTTGAATTACTCAAAAGGCTGTGATGCCTTTACAGGTAACAACTGAAGTAAATATCATTTAATTCACACAACAGTCCCATTATAGTCAAGGATCTGCTATGATTTCAGCTTAGGTGAAGAGAACAGATGCACACCTCTGCTTTTCATTTCCTTGACCAGTTGTTTTTAGGGAAGCCTGTAACATAAAACTTTTCTTGAGCAGTTATATCACAAGTTATCAGGTATACAATGATACATTTTCCTGCTTATGTTTATATTGCGATAGTATCTTTTTATTATACCTCCTGCCTCATCTGCACAAAAAACAAGGTGAGGGACACAGTTTTCTGCAAGACTAAGCACTTCCAAGCTTTAACACTATCTGTTAAGTCATATCAGCTTTTGTTTTCTGTATTTAAGGCAAAGCCAGGTGTAACAAAGAAAATAAACTCATATTCTTAACATACGCATCCAAATATGCCCCATCAAGAAGAGAGGATTCAATGCCTTCCAGCCTTCTTTAAGTCACCTCAGTATTTACTTGGCTGATGCTCCAAAAACATTAGACATCCCGGGTTTTTATCATGACCAAGGAGGAAGGTTTAGAGCCTTCAGTTTGAGATACAATGATCTTCACAATGGAGCTTGCATCTGGCTTTCAGTTGTTTTCCTCAAGGAAGGACCTAGCTAAGTTTGCTCACTCAAGACAAGTAAAAAAAGCCATGCTTTCTTCACAAATTCTGGCCCTGCAATTCTTTCTTACCAGACAGGATCTGGAACACAAGGAACAGACTCAAACTAAGCCCCAGTGTGAGACACAGCTGAAGACCAAAAGGGAGAAGATGCCAAATGAAAAGTACCAGTCTGTGATACTCAGTTAGATACATGTAGGGGAGGGGCAAAGAGCAGAACTGACATTTGAAGTCAAAAGCACTTTTTTCTCAATGCAATCAGTAGACCTTGGTATTTTTTTCTAAAAGACCAGAGGGAAAGCAGTTTGGGTAAGGAGGCAAAACTGCTTCAGAGATAACTACCTCTCTTGACCACCTCCAGAGAAACAGTTCCCACAACGCAGCCCAAAAAGGCGCCCCTCTGAACTCACCGTATCAATTTGGCTAAGGAGTTCTGTAAGTTTCAGACAAAGCCAGCTCTCTCTGCTCACGCACACACACCCTGCAGCACCCAAGACTCATTCTTTACAGCAGAGCCAGTATCTCAAGGCAACAACCCAAGTTGGCAGGGCTCTGCCGTTCTTTGCTGCTCCTACTCTCGGCATACAATGGTCTATTTACAGTGGGCAGCAGCCTGCCTATTGTCTATCCATAGCCAGACATCGTTCGAGTGCAACGGAAGAGAACAGGAGAGCAGCCGTCAGCTTCTGTATTGCAAAGAAAACAACCCCAAGAACCAATGGCCTCTCTTTCTCTCTATTCTAATATTTAGATAAACAACACACTAGCACTGCCATAAAGGCAGATCCATCATGTGGTGTAAAAGATCAGGCTGTGTTATTTCTACAGCCTCTTGCAGGGAGGAGAAATGTACAGGACAAGCTGTCTATCTCTTATTATGAGCAATATGGCACTAAGATGTTATCCTTATGATATGCTGAAACAGGGAACCAGCCACCCACATACCTTGGAGTTGTCCTGACAGCTACCTGCCACTGCAGTCTGTTTTTTTCTTACTCTTACAGGTTACACTGCACAGCTCCCACGGATCTCATTTTTTACTTAAGCCTTTCTCCACTCAGCCTTTGAAAGAACAAGTGCAGAATCATGTTCTAGCTCCTTTACTATGTATAAAAAATGGGTGGAACAAATAGCTTTGGCTATTAACTGGAGAAATCCTTTTGTCTGAATAGAATACATAATCCTAATCTCAGAGTGCATTTACAATCAGATTAAATTTGAGTCAGTCCAACCTGTCCTAGATACATGCTCCCACAACCCTCTCCATGCTGGCCAGGCAGTCACAAGGGAGGTGATCTGGCAAACACCATCTTTCTGCATTAGATGTGATGCTAGTTCTCAACTAGATCAACTCTTGTCTCAGTGACCATTAGTTCCCAGAACGAAACAAGACAGCACAGCTGGGGAAGGGGGAGGACTACTGTAATACTACACATTAAGCACAAAACTCTAAACAGTGCATCCAAGTCCTCCCAGGATTTTCTGCCTGTCCTGCAATTAGATGGGAATCTGACTGAGGTCTTGCAAGCACCAATGACATAGCCAAACTAGCCAGCACACAAACCACAACCACTTTCAAGATACAGCAAAGGAGTTTTGGTATTTGAGACCTGAAGGAGAAATCCCAGTTCAAGCCCTGTATAACAAACAGGACAGCAAGATGCCTACTGGGGTGCAGCCTGTCACGACATATATGACTCCTCAGCCAGAGAAGACTTGTCTGAACAAACCAAGTACACTGAACTGTCTGATCCACTACTATGACCTCCTCCTCCACCACCTCCATCTCACCCTCTACCCTCTCCCCAACTAAAATAAATAAATAAATAAATAAATATCATCTTACCCAGGAATCACCTAGTTCACCCAGCCAAGCATGAGAGCTATAA
The DNA here is from genome assembly GCA_013397865.1 of Struthidea cinerea. Classification (NCBI taxonomy): domain Eukaryota; kingdom Metazoa; phylum Chordata; class Aves; order Passeriformes; family Corcoracidae; genus Struthidea; species Struthidea cinerea. The sequence goes on along the minus strand of VZTI01001213.1, from coordinate 703,967 downwards.
ATCCTTCTTTCAAAGCAGTAACTGACATATTTACCTTCCTGCAAGAGTAAAGATGGAAGAACTAAAGAGCTGTTAATAAGGAACACATCCCAGGCAGGAGGAGCCACCAGATCCTTAATATTCACACCTCACATCCAACTCCTCTTCAGTTCCCCCAGTCAGGCTCTAAGCAACCACAGGGCATCATGCACTGGGGTGTAGGTTACCTCTGCTGGTTCAGTTTCTGTTCCTGCATTTGGGACAAGGCAGAACTGGAGGGAAACAACCTACAAGCTGGATTCAGACCCATCAGTTAGGCCACAGTGACTTACTTCATAAACTGCAAACGAAGGTAAGGCTTCTGCTGCAACCTTTAAGGAACACTAAACCTGAAACTGGTGTGTCAAGGCTCTGTTCACATCAACAAGGAAAGACACAGGCCTGTCCTCAGACATTTGGCCTTAGTCTCCTCGCAATCAAGTGGAACTCCACCTGGATTCTTGCCTCTCAGTGATGTCCAATAAGTAATCTGAGTGCACACTGGTGAGGTCACTGGAGTTTACTCAAGTTCAGGAGCTGAAACACATGACAAGAATCTGCCCAATGCCTTTTGTGCAATTACAGTCCTCCAACAACATTTGGTAACCCTGTGTATAATGGAAAACCAACACGTACCACTAAAACCTTTCAGAGAGTGATTAAGTTACCTTTAATCCAAGCCTGTACACACACAACATGTCACCAAGCAGTCTTATCAGTTTCTCATCTCCGAAAAACAGATAAGGTGCCTACAAATATTTTTCAGCCTACACTGCTATCCATTAGAATTGCATCCCTGCAACTCTGATTTGCAAGTACATGATGGCACTACTCTGTTAATCTAGCATCATTCCAAACACCATTTAGATGAAAACCACCCTACAGAACCCAGCAGCTTTCTTGTGGCCTAAGACCTTGAGTAGATCATACCAACTGATTAATTCTACTCATCCCAGGAAAAGGCTACTGTTCAGAAGGCCCAGTGTGCAATAACAAGCTAACACATGGCTTAAGTGCCCATTTGAGACTCTGTGAGAAGGAGTTTCTCACTCATACTTCTGATACCTGAAGTCTCGCAGAAGGCAACCTGGGTCAGGCACACTAAGCCCCATTGCATCATGCTAGATAGTGTTTACATCCAGCAGGTTGTTACAAAAAACACAACCCTTAACACTCTGAGACTGGAAGATCAGTAAGAGAAGCAATTGGTTCACTGAGTGACCTCCCAACACCAGCAGCACAAAAAATAGTATGACAAACACAGGAACCTTTTGACCTCAGGTATTAGGGTATGCCTGCATTTCCTCCAAGTCAGTGATAGTAAGCATTTTCTTTTTGCTTTCCTAGGAAACGAATTCAACCTTACCAGGCTATTATTGCAGTCCAACTGCAGTAGCCAAATTTCCAAAACATGGCAGGCACACACAGTATCAAACTACTCAAACTAAAAAGCTTCAGAGTTCTGGGTTCAAGAACAGTAATTCATAAAAAAAGTGAGAAATCCTCTTCTGGAAATGGGACACCATGCACTTCTGCTATAGCCCTTAAATGGTTCAACTACAAAAGTAAAAACCATTTTTCCTCTACATCTCTAGAAAACCATGCAAGCTGTTTTCAATCAGTTTTGAGCAAACTACCAGTACTACTAGGATTCAAACCCTAACTGAAAAGAAGTACTTTACCATGATAGAATGGCTTGGGTTGAAAAAGACCTTAAAGATTATCTAGTTCCACAAACTGCCTGCCAGGGGCAGGGAATCATATTTTACCCTGTGTAGATGAGTAATTCTCAACATGAAAGGCAGCAAGGGAGCAGAAGCCATATGTTATCAAGCGTCCTTGTTTCAGGAGTCAGGTGGGACCTGCAGAAATGCAAGCCCCCCATCTGCAGACAGGGTTCAGCCTATGATAAAGGTCAATGCTGTACAGCAGAGCTTCCCTGAGCCACACAGCATTGTAAACTCCCCCACAAAACCATTCACCAATGAACAAACCATCACCCCTCTTACTTGTGAGGATTTCTAGGGAGTTACCACTAGTTATATCTACCATAGTGAAATATTTAACATCTCTGAACTTGTGATTTAGCATAGCAGGGAAGTAGGATATGGCAGGCAGTCTGTTTGTAAGACTGCCAGAAGCCCAGTTTATCAAGCAACGTATCCCTTGGGCCAGAACATCTCTCTCATCTCTGCTGCACATTGAAAAAAATTCATGCCATTAGTTTTCTTCAGTCTACCCAATTCCATCAACCACATTATCAAGAAAAACAAAACACAAAACCCTATTATTACCTTCTGTTGCTCACATTAGTAAAAGTGTTGTTTTCTTGAAGGGTTAAGAAAGAGAAAAGAAACCTTTTACTCTGCCCCACTGAAGAGCAACACAAATAAAACAGGGAAGGTACAACCCACCTCTGTCTCCTCTCAAAAATCCCATGAAGGATTTATTTCTAGTGAAGCAATGAGATAGGAGAACCAGCTACACAAATTTTGCTCAAGAAATAGGCAAGTCACTTACCCACATAAGTATTTCAAAGTTGTCTTTCCATTTTAAATTGCTGGTCTTGTTTTTCCACCAATACCAACCTTGTACTTGTCCTTGAAGCAAAAGGCTACTTGGGGGTTTCCTTCTCAAAAACTGAAGACTTACTTCCAACCTCATGTTGGCCAAATTGTAGTTGTAAAACAACATCTACCAAATTTAGAAGCTACCTTTGTAAATTCATTGTAACATGCAGTCCTCAGACTAGGCTAAGGCTGTTTGCTCGAGGCCTTGAATTGATAGCACTACACACAACAGCTACTTGTAATGACAAGCTTTCGATTTTTCCTATTAGCCATCTTCCAAACATTTCCCTATCTGCTACATACCCTTAAATTTTAAAAAGGCAGTAACAGCAAGGGTCCATGAGGAACTTCATGTATCAGTTTTTGCATTAATACTGATATTGTTGCAAGAGGAAGAGAAAGGTATTTTTCAGTAAACTCAATGCCCTCTAATACTCAATTTCTTGATCCAAGAAATCTGATCCAAATCCTGGGGCTGAGAAATCTCAGGTTGTGAGTTTGAGAGCACATTCCAAAGCAAAAAGGCAAATACAAATTCTCCTGATCCGGCTCAGGAGACTGGACGATACCCTGTAAAGCAACACGGATGTAAAAGGAAATCTATTAACACCACATGGAATAGTTCTGTTCTTTCCTATCCCAGAACCTGACCATCATATCTCAGATGCTAACCCAAGTGAGGCATACGTTTAGATTACATAGTCCAAGAGAGTGTCCGGAATACTCCAGACAGCTCACAGACATGCCCTTTACAAATTTAGAAGGCTTCAAGTGTTGTAATTCCTGTTCAACAGGAACAAGAAATGTATGCATCCTAGAACAAAAGCGTCATGTAACCAGGCTAAATCTCTGTGCTGTAGCACTGCAAGTCCTACCTAGCAGCAGAGGAGGCCTGTAAAGTCAAAGCCACTCAACCTTCCATTTTAGGCCAGTTTGGCTCACGCTGCATTTCCCTATGTGCTCCAAACTGCGTTAAAAGAAGGAGAAAAAAAAAGCTGCTTCAAATACATGCTGCATTCGTGCTCGAAAGAATAACCTACTTGAAGGCAAAGTCCGGCAGCTAAACTTAAAACGCGAACCCTCGGGGTCAGCAGGCAGCAGCGCGCTGCCCAGCCCGCTACCTGCTGCTCGGCTCGACCGAGCTGCTCACCCCG
>VZTI01001213.1:648144-700217 GCA_013397865.1 Struthidea cinerea | reverse complement strand
CCGGGCGGAGCCGCGCTGGAGGGCAGCGCCGGCGCCGAACAATGCCCGGCCAGCCCGAGCTGCCGCAGCGCCGGGGGGAGGCCGGAGACAGCCAGCTACGCTTTCCTGACGGCTTTTGTGCGAGGGGAAGCCGAGCCGGCTCCGGGGGACGCTGATCCCACTGCGGGGCGGGAAGGAAAGCCCCGCGGCCCCGCAAAGGCAGCCTACAGGGATCGGCGGCAGGACGGGACGGGACCGCCCGGCCCCGCGGTGACAGCGGCCGCGCAGACCACCCCGGCCCCGCGGCGGCCGCTCCGGCAGGCCCAGCCGCCTCCCTCGGCGGTGCGTCCCTGACGGCCCCGGCCCCTCAGCGCGGCCGGATCCGCAGCCCCGGCAGCAGCGACGCCCCCGAACCTCGCTCACCTCCCGGCGGCAGCAGCGACTACGGCTGAGCGCGGGTGCCCGGCGCCGCCCTATTTAAGCCGAGCACGGCGGGAGCGGCGTGTGCGTGTGCCGAGCCCGCCTCCGCCTCCGCCTCCTCCGCTTGTCCGCGCAGCCCGGCGGGCGCTGGAGCTCGGCTTTCTCTCCGTCTGCCGCTCGTCCCTGCCCCCTCCCCTGCCCCTGCCCAGGGTGACGCACGCACACTCGGGGCGGTGGAAATTTTGTACTGCGCGGGCACAAGTGACAGAGCTGCACAGGGAGCTGAGCGGAGCACTGGCACTACTGCCCCTTAACACCTTAGAGGTCTGAGGTGACAGCTTGCAAAGGAAGGGCTTTCTTACGGCTTTCAAAAGGACATCTGCATCCGGTATAAATATGCTAAAAGGATATATGTTTCAGTGTGAAAGTGTTGGAAGAGGACAACGACCTTGTTGCAATTTGTTGCTTACCTCTGCTAAACTTTTTTTTGTGAGGTGCTGTGAGTTTGAGGGGCATTGAGGCGGCTGGGGCTTTATCAGGACCCCTGGTAGTTATCACAGAATCATAGAATGGTTTGGATTGGAAGGAACCTTAATGATCGTCTAGTTCCAATGCTTCTGCCATGGGCAGGGACACCTTTCACTACACCAGGATGCTCAAAGCATCATCCCAATCTGGCCGTCAACATTTCCAGGGACATGGAATCCACAGCTTCACCCGGCAACCTGTTCTAGTGTCTCACCACTCTCACAGCAAAGAATTTCTTGTTCACATCTAATCTAAACACACCCTCTTTCAGTTTAAAGCCATAACATCTTTTCCTATCATTAAATGCCCTTGTAAAAAGTCCCTCTCCAGCTGTCCTGCAGACCCTGCACCCTCCCTTCAGATACTGGAAGGCTGCTGTAATGTTTCCCTAGAGCCTTCTCTAGGCTAAGCCACCCCAACTCCTTCAGCCTGTCTTCAGAGGAGAGGTGCTCCTGATCATCTTCACGGCCCTCCTCTGGACCTGCTTGAGGAGATCCATGTCTTTCTTGTGATGAGGACCCCAGAGCTGGATGGTGTCTCATGAGAGCAGAGTGCAGGGGCAGAATCCGCACCCACACCCTGCTGGCCACGCTCCTTTTGATGTAGCCTAGGACACCTTTGGCTTTCTGGGCCTTGCAAGTGCACATTTGCCGGCTCCTGTCCAGCCTCTCATTCACCAACACCCCCAAGTCCTTCTCCCCAGGGGTACACCTCAATCCGTTCTCTGCCCAGCCTGTATTCTTGCTTGGGATTGCCCCAACCCAGGTGCAGGACCTTGCACTTGGCCTTTTTGAGCTCTGTGAGGTTCAGATGCCCCCACCTCTCAAGTCTGTCCAGGTCTCTCTGGTTAGCAGTTAAGTTACCTCAATTGGTTTTGGTTTGGCTGTGTGCTGCATCAGTCTGTTAGACCTGTAAATCATCAACCCATATGTCAAAGTCCCACTATATTGCACATTCTGCATTGCCATAATTTCCCTGGTTTTCCTGGGTATTATTTATTTTAAGTGTGTGTAGGGGTGTTAAGGCTGTACACTTTTATATATATATATATATTCTATAAATGTGGTTTTTTAATGTATATTTATGTATTCTATAAAATACTGGAGGTACTTTTATTTTACATAAAGGCAACTACTGTTTCCCTAATGCTTCAGTTTATACTGGAGTACACCAGGCAAAGGACTTCTTGCAGAACAGTTTTAAGAAAGGAAGGAGCCTATATTCACTTTTTAGCACAAAGGAGGAGGGCAATTGTGAAGCTGCTGGTAGTCCCCACTTAACTGCACTTGGGTTCACACTATGGAGTGGCTCAGAAGTGCAAAATAAATTCCTTTCTCAGGAAAGGATGTGGAAGCACATAATCCCAGAGTGTGTCTGACTGACTGCTGCTGCTAATGGGCATGGAGTCTCAGCACCACTCTAGAGCTAGTTGAGTAAAGCCCCAGAGCACAAGCAGCATGGACATCAGCTGCTCTGCCACTGGTGGGCTCTTCTGCTTTGCTCCTATTGCACCACACTTCGTGCTCATGTAGACACAGCCAGACTCTGCCAAGTGATTTTTGCATTTTGTCCAGGATTTTGGATGAAGGAAACAAGTGAGGTAGAATTGCATACACCATCTCAGGCACTGGTGATTTCATGCTTTGTCCTGAATGTATTCCATCTGCCAAACACCAAAGCTTATTATTATTTTATCTACTATGCTAATTAATCCTTTATTAGCACACCTTTCTCCACATCTGGGTTTCTAAAGGCCATACACCACATTTTAGTGCTTTCTCCAAGAAACTTTAGTGAACTGGTTTTCTCTTGTCTTTCACTGCAAAGAGAGTTTCTAAAAAATATCTCTTTCTCTGTGTCTCATACCTTTTCATGAATTCTCTCAGCAACATGAAATTGCAAAAGTCCCAGCTACACAATATTTAAATAGGTATCTCAGTAGTGCCAGGTATCGCTCCTCTGATGCTCCTTGACGATCACCACATAATACCTCCAGGGACTACATTACTCTCTGAAATCAGCTTTTTTTCCAGCTGATCAGAAAAGATAGAGACCCAGTCTCAACCAAACTGTGTAGAGAAACATGCACAGACAATATGGAAGTCAGAGCATAAACAAAATCTACAGGGAAAATATTGGACTGTCTTACACAGGGGAACAAAGGAACCTGTTTTTCCTTTGGATGAGGATGGGTCTAGGACCCTTTACCAACTACATACACATTTTAATTTATTTGAGGTTTCACCAGCTCTTTTTATTGGGGTACAGGGTATACAGGCTCTAAACCTGTTTCATTAAGGACATCTGCTCATTAAGTATGTCAGATAAAGCAAACAAGTAAATAAAGACATCCAAAAGGACATCCTGGCTTTCTTGTTTAAAGGGAGTTCCCTGTATTCCAGTCTGTGTCCACAGCCTCTTGTCCTTTCATTGAGAGGGGTCTGCCTCCATCTTTCCCCCCAGCATAGGTATTTGATTTACCAGCAAGATCCTCCCCTAGTCCCAAGTTTTCCCTTCTTGAGGCTGAATAATCCCAGTTTGCTTAGCCTCACCTCATATGACAAAAACTCCAGTCCCTTTACCATATTCGTGGCCCTTCACTGGACTCTTTCCAGTATGTCTGTGTCTCTTTTGTATGGAGGAGCCCAGAGTGGACACGGTGCTCCAGCTGTGGCCTCCCCAGTGCTGAGTAGAGGGGGATGATCATCTCTGCTTGACTGCATGTGGGGATGGACCACTCTTGAGCTTGGAGAAGGTGATCCTTAAAAAATCACTCCATTTTCTTGGACCCCTCCTCTCTCCAGGACCATGATGTTAACAGGGCAATTATCCCATAAAGAGATTACCCAAAACAGAGGATTTCCGTTTCAGCATATGAACATTGTAGAATTTTCAGCTTGGTATTTTCTTTTCCCAGTAATATTGCTATCAGAGTTCCGTTCTTATAGACATGTACTGGTTGTCATTGCCAAAATAAATTAAGCATCTGACAGAAAAACCCCTGTGTTCTTTTTATTTTTCTTTACAGGGTATGCACATCACTCTACAGAATTGGGTAATCCTAAGTGTATCATCTCAGAACCATCCCAAGTGTATAATTTTTACACAAAACAGACTGTTTAGCCTTCTGCCATACTGTATCTGCATCTGCTAACACTTGTGTGCAATCTCAAGAGAAGAAAAACAAAGAAATGTTATGTAAATAAGCACTTCAAAATGTCAATGTCTAACATGTATAGCGATTAAAAACCATGAGCTACTGGGTTAATGGAGCAGGAATAGTTACTTATGTCCTGACAGTCGTCTTCCGAGTGAGAAATGGAATAATGTTCATTTTGCATTTGTAACTTTCATACACTTGAGAAATGGAATGTCAGTACTGACAGGAAACGCCAGGGAGCAGGAAGGGGGAGTGGGGTCCCTCCATAGTCAGGAACCAGCAGGACCTGAGGACAACTCCAGCAGAAGCAGTGCTTTTCCCCAGGAGCTGTGCTGTCCCCCAGGGCACCCAGACAGGTGATACCAAGTGGTTTAACCAACAGCCTTGGGCAATTTGAGGTGACAAGTCAGGTCCAGGGTCCATGTAGAGATGCAGTGGGGAACAGCAGAAGCCAGCACTAGGACTGAAGACAAGGCTAGGACATATGTCATCTCCCTTGACCTGCCAGTCACTCTTCTTTTGATGCAGCCCAGGATGTGATTGGCTTTCTGGGCCGCAAGTGCACATATTCCACATATTGGAAGACAATGGTGACGTGGGGACCTAAGTTTGAGGTTATATGACAGTTACATAATGGTTGGATTTAACCTCAGAGGTCTTTTCCAAACTAAATGATTCCATGATTCTATGACAACTAGAGCTGGGATAAAAAGGTAGTGTGTGAAGAAGAAACTAGAATAAGATATTGTAGGCTTGCAACAGATGAACTGGTTTGTTGAGGACAACTGAATTTGATTATCTCTATGCGTTTTTTTTTCCCCTGGGTCTGTGTCATCATACAAGTGCATTTTCATCTAAGAAACAACACATCATATTGGATGCTGCATCATTGGGCACTGCAGCAAACATCCCAAAGGTAAGAGAGACCCAGAAGTAAGAAACTCTGTCCTAGGTCAGAGAGGAAAAATACATGTAGGGGGATTCCTGCAGACTACAGTCATCTGCCTTCCTTTCACATGGATGAACGCAAACTCAAACAAACTCAATAAATGAATGAGCTGTACTGGCAGGGCTCTGGATAAAAGTCTGCGCAGAGCCAGCTTACAGCTTGCTTTAGTCACCCTCAGTATGTTACTGTAGTAGTTTTGGACAGTTACCTTAACTAGTTCTTCAACTTAGAAAGACAGAATTAAGGAAGTCATGAGTGTATTGAGTTCCATGAAATACAGGTCTTCTGAACCTTGAGATACCTAACCAGGAAAATGAAATGTTTACAAAATCCTCTGTATAAAGGCACAGAATAAAAAACTGTGACATTTCTATGGCACACCAGAAAAGAGACATGATATATATATGTATATACAGATACATACATTCACAAAGATATCTAGAGAGATTTTTTCAGAAAAAAAAAAAAAGGAAAAAAACTAGAAAGCAAATTTAAATAGCAATTCCATGTTTTTAAGCATGTAATGACTTTGTTGGGTTTTGAGGATTTTGTGGTTTTTTTTTAAATACAGGAAGGATTTTTCAGCTATGTTTACTACTCCTTCCACTTTCTATTACTGTCTCTGTTTATCAAATATTTCTCGTTCTCTTGCTCCCTACCCTCTATAAGATAAATGTGTATCATGTGGTTTGGGATCTTCTGAGGAACTTCCGTATGAACTGACAAAGTCTCTGTTTAGTTCACACTCAGCACACAGGAACTGCCCTTCCCACAGCATTAAGGTGTCAGTTTGAATCCCAGAAGATATGGAAGAGACAGGGGAGTCCTATGGAAATAGTATTCTGTCCAGCAAAAACAAGACACACTGGTCATAACTGATTCGGCTTGCTTATATCAGGCTAACAAAAATGTTATTTCCTCAAATGACAAGGTGCCTATGTAATGATACAGGACTGGAAAAGTCAGGCTAAAAGAGCAACACACTAAATTTTCCAGTTCATTTGCAAAAGATTTCTCTAGATATCTTTGTGTATGTATGTATCTCTATGTATATATATATAATACATGTCTCTTCTCTATGGTGTGCCATAGAAATGTCACTACTTTTTATCTGTGGCCAGTCCTTCTTCTTTCTTTGAACTTTGGTTCACAGGCTACATTTCCACCCCCTTCCTCCTCTAAGCTGTACACATGTGCAAGTTTACTACTTGCTTCATCAAAATGATCAACATAAAGCTTTTCAAATTTGAAAGTTATTTAAGTGAAATGACAAACATAACAAGAATGTTCTGTTGGTTGTTTATGCCAATGCAATACGAACAAACCAACTTGTTCACTTCTTCACTTGTAAAAACTTTCCCCAATCACCATTCCTCTGTATATCAATCTTTTTGAGGGTTAAAGGCATCACACAAAAAAGATAAAGTTTGTGTTCTTTAGTTCTAACATCTACTTGAGAACAGACTCTGACATGTATAAAGCTATATAACTGAAATATATGAACAAACAATAATGTTCCATCTGCTTAACTGAACATCAAGTAAAATATTACACAGAAATAATCAGAGCAAGAAAGCTCAGAAGTTAAATATTTATTATGTTTAGACTCCAACTAAGAATCAAAGTGTGTGAAAAAGTAAAATACCATCTCTTCTGCTGGAACATGTCCTGATGACAATCTTTTCTGGCTGACAAAAGAAGTAAGTTGTTCTATTCTGTAGAATTTACAGTTCACTGGCACATGTTTAACACAAAACCAAACAGGAGAACCCCAGGTAGTGCCAGACTACAGTATATTGAACATCCCTCGCCAGCAATGACCTCTAAATGCACAGCAAGTTCTCACATTCTTCACATACCCACACCTCCTTGCAACTATTTCTAATGAGAATTGATGCACAAGCACAAGTTCAGCCCGGGAGCAGGCTGGATATCATGGCAAGTGAACATCTGCTTTTCAAGGATATCTCAAGCTGAGTGTGCTCACCTCCCCAAAGCTGTCAGCCAAAAAGCATGCTCCACCATGGCAAGGATTCATTTGGGCTCCTCCAATTCAATGCTAGTGCCTACAGGGGTCAGAAAGGGAAAACAGAAAGAACTAATGAGCACCAAGCTTTTTCCCAAAGCCAAAGAGCTTGTCCATAGTGATTTTGAGGCTCTGATTTTAAATTAGTGCCTAGCATTCAAAAAAGCCTTTTATTTCTTACAAAACACATCTGCAGACTGGAACATGTACATTAATTCTGTCACTTGCATTTTCATATAACACTGATGTCACAACACTTGAACCATGTGTGTAAACAGAGCTCTGCCTTTGAAAGGTTGGCCCCACATCTCATCTGCCCCAGGCCATCAAATGCCAAACAAATCAGGCTTGCAGATGCCAGACCAAAACAATGGACAAGCAGGCGTTGGAAGTTATCAGCTGCCTGCCTTAAACAAATGGAGAAGATCCACAGGAGCCACCCCTGTAAGCACAGATACTGAAGCACAGGCTTCTGGAAAAAAACTTACAGTTCCCAGGTATGGCAAGCCCTGTTCCAGTGCTTAGCTTCTGTGGGAATGCGGGACTAAGCGCAGGGAGCTCAGGCTGGCAGTTGGACTACCTCAGGTGTTAGTTAATGCTCCTTCTTAGCTAAGAAACTGAGGCTGCACGCTCCTTCCTGCTTCAGTGCAAAGCAGTGTTTAGACAGGGAGAGAGATAGAGCCAACTCACAAGTTAATGTTGTGGTGAAGAAGAGTCCTGAGAATACTTTTAATAAAAGTCTTGAAGGATGTGGATAAGATCAGCGCAGCTATCATACAGCCCATTAAAGTATTCCACAGCTAGGTACGTCAGCAAACTACATCTTCATTTGGGATAACAGCCAGTCCAGGGATTAACTGAACAACCTGCCAAGGCCCTTCATCATAAATCACCTGCATTGTCTCTGAAAATGTGTGGAAACAATTCCACCCTCCTTCTTCCACTGCGATGGGGTGATTCACTGAGTTGCTGCACAGGAAAAAAATAGGTCTTGCTGGTGAATAGCAAACCTGCCTATGCAAACTTGCATTTATGAGAAATAGACACGAAAAATGAGTTAAAAATGCCGCTCCTTGGTAAAACATTGATTATAAGAGGAAAATAAGCATTATTTGGCCATGTCTATGTTATAAGGAACCAGCATTAATCAAGTCACCTGTAGCACGTGTATCCAGTTGTCTACACAAAATAGGTACCAGGTATAGGCACTGTTTCCCTGCAGGTGAGTGCTGGCTAGCATGAACTCTGCCATCATGCACGGACCCAAGAAACCTTTAAAGCTGGGACACCAAGAAATTCTTGGAAACGAAGCTTCACTACCCCATTCCTGAACAGCACAAGCTGTTCAGGCCATCACTTCTGCTTCCCCAGCCCATCCCGCTTACAACGCCTACCACTCCAATTACCTATTGGGGAGATCTCACTTTATCATATCCCTGATCTTTCCTTGTTCCAGCCATGGCCTGCTATCCATGCTACCCTCCATTGCCTCATGTGACACCACAGCCCAGCTGGAGCAGAGTTTATTCTCTATTTTGTTTTCTTATATTTTAAGATGCAAAACTCCTAGAGTGATGAGAAAGCATTTATTTATCTTTGGAAATATATCTTTTACTATGCATCCTGGTAACGAAATTCCCATTTCTTTATATAGAGATGGGCCTGCAGGAATATTTGGCTACTACTTCTTGTAACAAACCACCTAATGGTACTAAAAATTATTATTTGAAGTGCTTTGCTTTATTTTTATGTAACATTCATGGACACCTACATATTGGTATTTTAGAAAACTGTTTTTTCAAAATCTGTCTAAAAATATCTAGCAGCAACAAAAATTTACTAGCCAGAAAACCCCCAACTTTATCTGTCTCAAAAATTAATACATCAAGTTTCTTTCTTATATTTTCTTCTATGAAACAGTGACAGATCCTACTTCAAGGTTGTTTAACCTCTGTGTGATAATGCAAATTTTATCTGACTAGGTCTCGTATGTTTTTCTGAGCCTTGAATCTCTACCAGCCTGAATGCTGATCTATAGGCAGGAAACGCAGCAGTTGGGTCACTATTTAGATAATGACTCTTTTTCTTAAGGCAAAGACAGCATATATATATGTAGGAGAGCTGTAAACAGAGTTAAAAGCTAAGAAATTAATAGGTGAATATCACGAGTGAAAACAGCAAAGAGTTTAAGTTCAGACTTAAAGTTTAATTTTAAATAAAAATTATTTAAGTTGATCTAGCCAAACTTTAGACAATTATTTTACTTCAAGTTATATAAACATTTAGAGTTTCTTTTCCTATTTGATCCTCCATTCATTATTTGTGTTTTGAAGTTAATTAATATTACAAAGATGCTTAAAGAGAAATCATACAATCAATCAGTTTGAAAGAGCAATTTTAACCTGGGCTCCCTGCAGCAGCAGCCAGCAGTGCCTGGTGTATCCGGCCGTAGTAAGGGCAGTACCAGGTGCAGGTGCTGGCAGTGCCAGCAGGCAGGAGCAGCGCTGCCAGTGTGTGAGGCCCGGGGCTCTTGTGCCACTCACAAGCATTTCTCGTGCTCCAAACCAGACTGTTCTGCCAGGCTGCTTCACTGCCCTCCTGAGCTCTGCTTGCTTCTCCCCAGAGAGGTCAGCACTTGCTCTTGCTGGCTGGCACAGGCTACTTTCGTATAAAAAGAGCAACAGGTGGCAAGGCACACCCCAAGGTCATGGAGAAGGATGTGCCTTCTGGCTGCCCAGGAAAGAAAACTGCCTTCACATTCCCAGTTCACCTGCATGGCAGCAGGTACTGCTGGAGTTACACATGCAGTTTCCATTACATAAGCATTTGCTGACAGAACTTTAAAAACCCCACACATTTAGGGCAGGTTTGTTTTTTTTTTTTTAATTTTAATTTCCTGATGCGACTGTGGAGAATGACAACCCAGGAATATTAGTTTGGAGCACTGCGTACATTTAAAAAAAAACAAACAAAACCCAAAGTGAGATTGAAACACACTCCTAGATGAAATTACTAAGGGTTGAAACATATGATTTGGCACAAATCATTGAAGACTGCAACAGATATCAGTTTGGCTTGACAGAGTTAATGACAGGCTGAGAATTATTTCATGAGCCCAGACAAGGAAGCCTTTGCTTACTTCTTTTTGTTCTTAGGTTGTTAACTGCATGCCTGCAAGGTTAAATACTGCCCAGGGTGTCCTAGAGTGAAACCACAAACTCCAGAATTCCTCAGCAAATCTCAAATGTGGTGAAAATTGCATGTCCCATAATTCTTCTTTGGGTTTTGACATTAAAAAAAATTGCAAATGTGCAGCTTGCATAGGCTCTTTCCCATTACAAGAAGGCAAATACAAACTTCCCTCTGCTCTATTTGGCTGACACACCTGAACAGGCAACATAAAGCAGAGGTAACTTTTCAATAACAATTTAGAGATTAGGTGGTAACAAATTAGAAAAACTAGATGTAGGTGCTAAAAAGCTAGAAGCAGAGAAATTCTTCAGCCTTTTCTCAATATTCTGTGAGAAGACTGTCTTTCCTATGTAAACTATTTCAAACAAGGTCACAGTTTCATAAACTTCTTGCACTCGCAAGCTGTTTTGCAAGATTGTTATGGCTCTGACTTTGAAAATATTATGGAAGAGGTCTCTTAAGACTTGGCCAATCCTCTCAAGGAGTGGATGGCCGAGGAACCAATTACCTATTGCCACTCAACACACTTTTTGCGATTTATCCTATATAGTAGTCAGAAAATTATTAAAAAAAAGCTTTGGCTTCCACTGTTCATGAGCCTGGACTCTGTGTCGTTTTCTTTATATGCCTCGGACGTAACAGCGACAACTAGAAATTTAAAATTAACTGTTAATAAAACAAACAAAAAAATTCCAATAGCTAATAACCTTTCCAGAAAGTAGGATAATGTTTTCACCCGCATGGCAAATGCTTTGTTGTCTATAATGGCACTGCTCTGCCTGCAGCTGGCCTATGGCCTCCTTGGGCAAGGCTGCAGGGTACATGATCCCCATATTCTGTACCCCCTTCAGAAAGGAAGCCAAGAAAGCAACATTACACCAGGTGTGTCCAGTAGCATGTCCTTCTTAGTAAGCACAGCCTAATCTTAGATCATTGAAGGTAGGTGATAAAGCTGAAAGTAGCTTTTAGCTTTGTAAAAATACAGGTTCATTCATTGTCCTTCAGTACACTCAATATTCTCTTTTTGCCTTCAAAAGCTTGTTGAATGCAACTTCCTCTCAACTGTTATCAACCCCACTAAGCACAGAAAAATAACTTTCAAAGCTCACGCTCTAAGCCCTAGAGCACTCACAGTCCCAAACTATGCTGAGTTATCAGAGATCTTGCTTTCACAGGGATGAAAGGACCTTTATCATATTCCCAGAGAGGGGTGGAGGGCATGGCTTTGCCCCATGCAGGAAGAGTTATCCCTCCCATGAGAAGGTGGTCTGAGCTTGCCTGGAATGCCATGATGGTATGTCAGTGTCCAGCTGGATGGTGCAATCCTTCAGAACGCAGAGTGAAAGCTGTATAATTCTAAACTTCAGGAAAAGCTACCCAACTGAAGCACATCAACAGACGTTTCCTGACATATGTTATCACCTAATGTAGCATAGGGCGGCGAACCACAGAGGCGTTTCTGACAGGTTAGTTCAATAAGGATTGTGAAATAGAAACACAAAGGGAGCAGGAAGAATGCAGAGATCATCTTCAACCTTTTTTCAACCAGTCCAAATAGGCCATATACAGTAATGGTCTCCTCCTTATCACTATAATAACTAATAAGGCAGCACTGAATTTTTTGAAGTCCTTTAGCATGACGACATGTGCACATGAACACTGGGGCCAGCTAATAAACTCATGTGGCTTCTTCTGGAGTTGATGAAAATCTTTCCCCTAGCTTCAACAGAATCTAGATTAGGATATTAATAATACACAGCGGGTGCAGTGTACTGGCTGGAAGATCTATTGCTGCTTAGCAAGCTTTTATCTATAGTAAAATGGCACTGGTTTTCCACAGTTGTATTTACCCTTGGTACAGTCAGATTTTAAATGCACATATAATTTAAGAATTTGTATGTCTTACAGTGCAAGTTCTCCAGCAAGTAGAAAATCCCCTTCAGCATCCACAAAGGATTCCCAAAGAGTATTACAGTCCCAACGCAAATGACTTTGACTGAAGTGTCTCTGAAAACTTAAAAACTTCAAGTATCTAAACTCTTCATGATATCAAAAATATTTCTCAAGAAAGAACCTCTAATGAGCTTTTCCACTGATAGAGCATGTGACATGTTGACACAGCAGCAGCACCCTCCCACCAAGCAGGGCCTTTTCTGCAGGATGTGATAATATGGATGGGCCTCCTCACCAAACTGCAGTTGTGTAGATGCACAATCGCAGATCCTGGTGAGAAAAAGAGCAGTCTAAATCTATAGAAGCAGAACTCTAGCTATGGTTTTTTGGAGGGAGTGTCTTTTTTTTTAGTCTTTTGAGCCAACAACTGTAAAAGTAATTAATTCATTATCCTTAGGAAATAAAAACATGAAACAAATTCAAAGTGGAACGTCAAAAATACTGTTTCCATTAATAAGGAGCTTCTAGTGTCTTTCAGATAATACTCCCGTTTAAAGATTTATGTGGTTATTTTTGTGCATCAAAATTCTTGCAAATAGTTATTTGCAAGTCCAACAGAAACAAGTTACCATTGATGCTGAAGGATTCTCTCAGCCCTACTTCCACTGAAATCCAGGACAAGATTCCCCTGGCTTTTCACATGGTATGGTCTGGTAAAAAGAAGGTCATCAACAATTTGCTTAATGTTTCCTCTTTAAACCAGCAACCCCAAATTCAGACCTAAATCCCTAATAAAAGAAATGTAAAAAGAGTTTGTTCTTCATTAGACATTCTTGGTCAGCTCAGTGCACCCTTGCTCTTTCAGTAACCTTCTGGCATAAAAGTGTTTCAGCTTCTCAGTTAGGGAAAGTGTGAGGGTTTGTTTTTTTTTTAAATGTATTAGGATCTGGGTTTTTTTTACTTGCTAAGCAAGAAGAGGCTCAAGAGTGAGAATATGTGATCGGTGGGGAGAACCAAAGGGATTTCACCTCTGATAAATTCCTCTTTCTTCCCCTGAAGCTGCATTTCTGTCCTGCTTCCTTCCATGCAGAAAAATGTATTCTTTTCCAAAGCAAGCAAAAAGAGTGGATTTTATTTCAGTCTTTTAAGTCATAGAAAAGCACTTGCTTGGGGATATTAGTCAGGATTAGTTACTCTCTTTCCTGTTTGCAAGTATTAGAAAAAGTTCAGAACTCATACACTTTGTTTCAGGATGGTTATGAAACATTCATTTTCATCATGATGTGATCTTGTAGACTTTCAATTTCCTTTATCTGTTTTATTCATACACAGTTTGTGTGCATACAGTTGAAGTAGACTTATTAAGAAAACTACATGTATGTAATAATATTAGACTTGCTACAAATTTCACAAGCTACAAGAATACTTGGGTTAAGTGGAAAGATAAAGAAGTGTTCAACCAATATCCACCTTTGTCAAGGGACCAACAAAGTGGAAAATATTCTCATTTATATGTCCAGCACCTCAAAGTACTTAGTGCAAGTGAAATTCAGAAAGATTATGGAGAGATGACTAATCAAAAGATCTCTGCCCAGCTGAGAAGCATGCAACTGGCATCTTACCTTGAGTGAATGGGCTTGCAGATAAGTACAGGATGTAGTAAGTATTCACTAACTAAAGCACAAGGCATAGAATGGTGTATCCATCCTAAATTTAAGCAGACTAATTGTCCTGATAATATCGACAGTGCTTTCCAGGTAAAATCAATAGCAACAGCAAAATCTTTGGATCACGGTCAGGAAGAAGAAATCATCAGGGTAAGCCTGTTACTTGGCGAAAATTTGTTTTAATATCTTAATCATTACTTCCTAACTTTTTTGTTCAGTTCTGAATCTGTGGATTGACAGTCTGCATGCTGTTGTCACATCACGATCGCATTTTCCCTTTCCTCCACTACACTGCTCCCCCAGCACAGTTATTCCACATCTCCCACACCAGGACAACAGGTCACTCTAGGCACAAAAAATTATTTTAAAGGATTAGAAATTAACAGTTTTACACAGGCTGTGTATCACATTGGTAAATTGTGGACCAAGTTGAAAGATGCAGTGTTTAAAACAACATTTATCTGAGGTTCCTGTAGGGGACCATGGTATGTAATCAGTTACAGGGTTGAGCTGACACATACACTGTTAGGTAATCCAAATCCCAGGCTGCATAAAAAGAACAAGCCAGCAAGGATTTCTGAAGCCAACATCACTGGGTTACTTAGAACCAACCATACATTCTGCTTCTCTCTCTGTGGCAGGGCAGCAGGGTTCCCCAGAAAGCTACTATCACATCTGAACTGGGAATCAGCCCCAGTTTGGCTTTCAGGAGCACGACTGTGTGACAAGAAAGACAAATCAGGAATTAAAACCTTAATGAGCAGCTGATGGGTTAAGCATGGTTACAAGGAAAGAAAACCAAGAAGCTTTTCTCAAGCTAGGGGAGAATCATCCTTCTCGTGACAAAACCTCCACCCCATACCTTGGGTGCAAAACCCCAGTGCAGTGAAGGCTTCCAGAACATTTCCCTTCAGTTCAGCCAGGCCCTGCAGGCAGCTAATGGGCATCTTCACACAGTACAGCGAAACAATGGAAGCATAGGCATAAACTGAGTAAACACCACCCCAATGATTAAGTGCTCCAGAGACAGCTCCACACTTGTGCTCTCAGGGGTACAAGATGATTAAATAACAGAGCTGACACTCTACTTAGACAAATGAGTCCAAATGACTTTGAATAGCTCATTATCCATCATGGCTGCTAGAGCAAGCATAACCTGAGTAGCACAACAAATGCAGCTCCCTCTCTGCAATCGCTAGGAGCTAGAGAGGTTCAGCCTTCAGTGGACATTAATCTCCTTGTCACAGCAGAAAACAGCACAGTGCAGCTCTTCATACGGTCCCTGTGCCCCGGTCTGTGCTTTAGCTTTATTCCCCTCCATTACAGAAGATCCAAGACTCCTCAGAGCAGGCTGTACAAAACTCAGCGTGGATCACTTTCGAGGGAACAAGGGCAGCAACAAAAGGAACACTTTGAGTTCCAAGCCAGTGCCATTGCACAGCCACAGAGGGCTGTTCATTATCTTTTGTGGCCATCAGAAGATGAGAAGTTGGTTAGTGATATCCCTACTGTCCTGCAGGAAGGGAAAAGCAGAAGTTTCTAATTCCAGGGAATTCTTCCAACTCTGTCTACCCTCTGCAGCATCCCACACCTTGCAGTGACTTCAGGAGTAGTCAAATGCCAAATACTGTGTGTCAGTGCATTTGACTACTCCACAACTCCTTCAAGAACACACACCATTTTCTCCTTCAAAAGCTTGCAAGCTTCATTTATGTGAAGACAGACTAAACTTCTCCTTTAACCTTTAAATTCTGGAAGAAATTAAGATCAATAATTGTTCTTTCTAGCAATCCTCTCTTCTATGTAATGAGCTGAGCCCAAAGCAAAGCTTAATCACCTCCAGGCTTCCAAAGCCATATGAAATCACACTGAGCCTTTGCTGTAACAGGCTACTCTTCTCCAGCTGCCTACCCAGCTTCACTTACACAGCAACTTAATTTTGAAACCTCATACATGCACAAGTGCACTGTGCTGCTTGCACACATTACCTGTTGAAAGACCAAGTGACTGGGCATTATTTTGATGGAAGTGCTCTAATAGTAGCTTATCTGAATATTTTTATTTTGCTACCTCGTGTTCCTCACATCTCTAGTGAAACGCCATGTTCATTTGCACATCCAAAACCAGCATCAACTTCTATTACACAGTGCAAACCCTCAACGAGACAGGAGTGGGTCATACAGTCCTAGGCTGGACCTGAACACAGATGGTCCCAGAAACTTCTGACTGATAAGAAGGGCTAATCTGGTAGTGTTACCTTTAAGCAAACCATCAATGATTTAAAAAGTTATTTAGGATGTCCTTTCCATGGTAGGTCAAAATGCAAGCCTGGATTTTGTTATGAAGACTTTATCACTTTAAACAAAACAAGCCAAAAATCTCCAGTGCACAGGAAGAAGGGCACTTGAGGCTTGGGTGAGATGGATAAAATAAAAAGCAAGGCTGATTTTCAGCCAGTTGTGGCACTTCAACAGTGGCAGAGTGCTTGATCATTATCCCTTGAGGGACACAGCACTGCAAACACATAAAAACAGAGAGAATACCCACAAAGAGATGGAAAGAAATGTTTTAAGATCTGTGACATAGCCCACCACACACAATTGGTCAGGCCACAACATGAGAGGAGCACAACAGTGAAGACAGTCATAACCACATCTCTAAACAAGCCCTTGGTCTCCATAGGTAGTAAACACAAATCTGATTTACCTTCTCACAGAGCTCTGTACACAGTAGTCTATCTCTTACCTTCTGACTAGTTCAGCTAGAGCAGAAACTCCCTGACTAGCCAAACAAATTGTTAGCTACAGTAATATCTTGAGAGAAGGTATTCAAATAGCTCCTGCTCCCCTGGATTAACTTTATCTTCTTACTCAGTGTGGATTGCTAATCCTTCATTAGTATGGTCACCCACTCACATCCACGCTGTGCAGGTGTGGTGCCTACAGACAGCAGAGTTGGGAACTTGTGAAGGTTACAAAGTAATTTAAAGATGATAGGCTGGAAATTATTTTCTGTTTCTAACTTCAAATTCTCTGACAAGTACATACTTCTTGCTTCCTTTGTCCTTAACACAGGTGCACATGGTGGTAGGAACTCCACCAACCCACGACTCCACACCATTATATGCAAAGGCAGCTCTCTCACATTTCTGCTCTACAGATCACACCATCAAAACCAGACCGTTTTCCACATTAATCCAACAATAGTGGTAAAAGTCCACTAAACCCTTGGTACCTGTCCTCACTTCTGGGTTGAAATCTACTCTGGGGTCAGTTCAAGGATTTTATATGTTAATAAGTTGGGAAGGGAAAAATTCTTAGGGTTAATTTGTTTCCATGTGGGCTATTCCTTACTCTTCCTGTCTGGAGAGAGGAACTTAGCACTGAAAGGTTCACTTATAGAGCTGACACCTCTTCAGAAAGGATGGAGCAGCTGAGTTATGAATTAACCACCTCTCTCTGCAGTGATGTTTTATAGCTTTGCTGCTTTATGGCCATGCTGCCGGGAAGCACTTTATGCCAGAACAGTCTGATACAGTGAGTGCTTGAGCCACACATTCATCCATGTTCCCTATGAAAGTCCAAGAAAAATAGTATTTGTTCATGTTTATACATGCACTGGCATATTTGTTCAAGGATGTGTTAAAGAAACAGGAAGCCCTGAGCTGTCCTTTGAGACACAAAGATATCCTAATACTGCAGCTGCCTTTAAGGAGGAACTCCTTTTGCTTCAGAGAGCTCTTGTGGTGCAAGGTGGGGGGAAGCAGAGCTCTGACTGGACTAAGTGGAGCTACTGCAATCCTGAGCCCAAACCACCCTGCCTATGCTTCAAGCACTCTGATAAGCTCAGCTAATTTACATGAGTGGAGGAGGAAGGGAGAAAGCTTACCATACTATCAGGGAAGGATGAACAGAATAAGAAGGAAAAGACACCTATGCTCTACAGTAAGGTCAGAAAAGTTTGGACACATCTGAAAAACAAGTGCACAGACTGTGTTTCTTAAAGTATTGATCACAGTTTTGAAACAGGAACAGAAATAACACCTGATGCAGGAATCAGGAATCTGAGAGATAGGGTAGTACTTGACCCTTGCACAAACCTAGGCTATAAAACTTGGTGGCTGACTTCAATGTTATTTGTTCTAAATATGTAGTTTTGCCAGTGGTCAGACGGCAGCAGAGAAATAGTCTGGCTTTCCCCTGAGCCCCACCATGCCTGCGAGCACAAACCACCTGACTATGGAGCTTGCACACATTTTTTCCAATCACACTCTTTGTCAAAAGAGAGCTTTTTGCTCCCTTACTCCCAGGTGCTTTGATTGGTCAGTGATCACAAATATTGTTTCTACACCAAGGGCTCCCTGCTCCAGTCTCCCTCTCTTGGTAAGTATTCCTTCTTCCTTGTCATTTATCCCAAGGCATACACTTCCTCTCTCCTGGCAGTACTTTTCTTGCTTGCTCTCCCTCAGAAATGGCAGTCAGCGCTCCCCAGCACATACCCCAGCCTTCCTTCCCACACCCAGCTCTTCTCACAGGCACAGCATCAGCATGGTCAACATTCCCCAGCATCAAGAAGACAACCCACAAACTTGGCATCATCCTTTTTTCCCCTGCTCTAAGCAGAACTCCAAACATACAGAGGGGAGTAGTAACACCCAAGAAAAAGACCCCTAGCTCCCTTCCCACTCCAGATCAGCCAAGAGGTGCAACACAGGAGTGTCTCTGGGACTAACTTCCAGAGACCGATCTGCAACAGCCACTTCCAGGAAAGCCACCTGCTTCCACTGCATGGTGCAACAGATCATCAGCCTCTTACGCATGTGGTGCAGTCAGAGAGAAGAGGAAGTCCTGACCCTTTCTGTGTCAGCACAAGTTTCTGGTGTGTTAAGAAACTTCCTGGGGGCTGAGCAGCTGGACAACTGTGATTAATGGGATCCTGCAAATCCTAATGGCGTAAAATTGAAAGATGACTGTTTTCCACTATGATTTTACTCTTTGTATGCATCAGTTCTCTGATGACTCCTTCCTACCCCAAACACCAGTCAGAGAGAAACGAGCATGTGCCAGCTACATCAGCCAGCAACAATGCAGCAAAAGCTCTGGCATGGAGTCATTGCAGGGCTTGCATGGGAGAGCCAGAAACAAGGACTTGTGAGGACACCAGTCTCCTGTCACTCCAATCAGTGTTCTCTGGGATTTTACTTTTCAGGTAACGTGTCAAATTAGACAAGAGCCCTACGTACGCTAAATCTCCTCTGTAGAGATTTTGGGTGATCTCTTTTTACTGCTAGGATAGTTTTGAAAAAATCCCAACCAAACAACAAAATACAATCTGCATTATAACCTGGAGTCATTCTGTTACCGTCAAAGCAGAGAGGAACAAGAGCAATAGTACAGGGGCTTAAGAGCCTCCAGTGTGGCAGAAAGACAATTTCCCACAGTGCAGGTACTGCCTGCCATTTTTCCTCTGAGCATATCCTCCAAGCCTTAAACAGGAAGTGGTGAGACTATAAACAAATCATGGACAACTTTACAGGGCTGCCCAGAGGGCAAGCTGGAGTGTGACTGAGGAGTGGTTGCTATAATTAAAGGAGCCAGCCTTTCAAGAAGCCTCTTTGTAATAGAATATATCTTATTTCCAATCATTAAAAAACCCAGTCAACTCCTGTTAGCCTACAGGAGAGAGGGTAATTGTCTCCGAGTGCTCTGGTCAACATACTTTTTTCTTTCACAACCTCATTTCCTAATCTCCTTCCAGACCTACAGCTACCACAGAAGCAACCGCAAGACACTTACATCTTTGATTACACCAAAAGCACGTCTCCTTTAACAGTGCAGAGCTTTCCTTGCATTTCATAGCATTTTCATCACTAGTAGAAAAGTCACAGTTTCAGTCTTACCCTCCTGAGGTCAATTTTTCTGCTGACACATACCTAGATCAAACCAGGACTGTTCCCAACTAAGTCACAGTGATGCTGATTCATTCAGGTTTCTGAAACTGCTCTGGAATTTAGACCACAATGGCACTGCCCAGCCATCTCAAATCCCAGAGCAGAAGTATCTCCATTTCACAGATTGAGAAAGAAGGGCAAAGAGAAACACACTGATTTGCCCACACAGCAAAATGAATATCAAGCATAAGAGCTAACCCCCAAAATGTTTCTCCCTCTATGCCTACTACTAAGACTTCAATAAAAAGCAGCAAGATAGAAGTATGTGTTTTTTCTCTGTTACTCCACAGCGTACTCATTAGAGAATAAACCTGGAAAAAAAAATCTTTACTTCTATTTTGAATTAAACAAGTCAGATATAAGTTGCAAAACTTCTCTGATGTAATTCAGTGAAAGGTGGCAAAAGATAAAATCCCATATCAACATAGTTTGGTAAGGGCCCCTGGTGACAACATGACTTGAAAGAACTGGCATGGTTTATTTCATCCAGAAAAATAGAGAGTCTTGCCATGTGTTCCCTGGTTATTAAGTGCCCTGGAACACACTCCTTCACCAGATTTGGCTGTGCTGCTCCACTCAGGATGGAACTGCTGCAGCTGATGTTTTCGTAACTCCCTTGAGTGCTGAAGTCACTTCTTGAGTAGTAGCTAAAAAAAAGAGAGAAAACCCCCACCCATGCTCTGTATGCTCTTTTACACATTTCTCAATATCAAATATTTTTCTTAAAGAACATAAAAAGTGATAAAACATTTTTCAAAGCAGTATAATGTCAGTACTCTACTTTACTTTGTCCGTTTTGAGCTTTTTAATTGTATAGAATGTATTTGATATCTTAGATGATTGCAATAGAGTCAATAAAAACTAGTTCTTCCTGTTCCAACAATAGCACTCTCATTTTTTAGGCTCTTTTTGCTCACAGCTTGGCAAATTCCTGAATTTCTCTTCTTGCAGACATCCTCAGAAATTATGTAGGGACACTACAACTTGAATCCCACTGTCGACAGCATCAAAGCTAGCATATCTCACATTCAAGTACACAGCAACGTCATAAACTTAACCCTTGAGTTTTCCCAACTTTAATAAGTAGGGAAATAAATCAGCATCAAGACCGAATTATTTCCATCTTATTTCTAAAATGATATTTGGTGCTTTGTGCCCTCTGTAACCTTCCAGGATTCCCACAGTATATCTGGAGTCAGAACACAAAACATGCTCATTCACCTCTGTATGATGATCATAACACAAGGAAACAAAAAAAGATTCTGTCTTCTAACTGTCAAGAAAAAGGTCTACAATATCCATGCTCAGACAAAAGCTATGGTAGGACAGAAATTTATCCTCTGGGTATTTTTGGCATAATTATGTGTTGAAGCCAATGTTTTATCATATCTTTCTCCCTCCATAACAATAAAACATCTGAAGGAATGAGGCTGAGGCTATATGTAGAGTGGCTAGTGTCATCAATGCTGAGCTAATACGTGACTAAACTTTGACTTACATTGGACTGTCACACAAAGCTCTTCTGTGTTCTGTTCCTTTTGAAGCTCCCCAGCAGCTTTTGGCAGCATTTGCCCTTCCCCAGATTAGCCCAAATTGGGTCAGAGCTTATCTGAGGAGGGGGAAACTCTTCTCTGCTTTCTGCATGCGCACTGCTGGGGAAAAGAAGAGGGGCTCCTTCAAGTTGTAAAAATAAGAACTAGAGTTAGGATCTGTCAGATGCACTGGCATAAATGCAGAAAAACTCCCCAGAAGTAATGAAAATTGAGTGATGAGATGCACATTTTGAAGTTCGGACTCAGATTATCCCTTACAACTACAAACCACCTGGATAATAGCACTGAACTCCAGGAAATATTATTCCTTCAAACTGATGAACAGAAATCTGGACTTCCAGTGTTGGCATTTATTTTTGTCCTTCCATAAACTACTTTTATGGTAAATGGAAGGATGTCACTTGTACTGATTTGTTTTTTAATGAATTTAAGCTCATTTGAATACCTTGAGATATATTGGAAACTTGTTCAAATTAATCTCTTTCCAGGGTAAAGCCTCCATCCTACACTGTTCCACTATGGACAAACCTCTTGGTCATCATGACGACTTTCCTGGAGTTTGAGGGAGAGTAAATTATAGAAGGAGTCAGAGTTAAATAAGCAGTGTGATTTTCCTTTAGTGGCCCACTAAAAGCGACACAGTGCTGCTAGAAGATGTAGTAGGAGACCATATAAAGCCAAGATGAAAACAGCAGTAAAAGGACTCGCAGATGCAAGATTTGCGTAAAAACTCAGGTATCACTGGTATGATAAGAGGTTCTCCAGATCTTATGTGGCATTCTCTGAACTTGTTGAACTACTGTGTTGAGGATTCCTTAAACAGCAGGAACAGGCCTGAGACTTTATTAGGCTGCATGCTGTAGGAACAGCAGAGTTTATCAGTGGAACAACAGGGTCCCGGGAAAAATGTGTCAGATTTGAGATTTACCTGAAAAACACAGGGGGAGGATGGGCAAGGAAATGGGAAGGAAGCCAAACACAGCCCCACAGGATGTAAAGTAAAAGTAAATAAATGTAAACTTAGTTTATACACACAGTGATGCTTCCTGAACTGGGTTTCTCACAAGCAGAATAGGAGTCATGTTCAGTTTGAACAGAAGTATTATTTTTCTAAAAACATAGAAACCTTCTAATGAATAAGAAGATCATGAACTGAAAATCTCTAGTCTTCAGAGGTGGTAAAAATTTCCCCAAGTTACTACAATGCCACTGTCGGCATTTCCTCGCATACTTGACATTCACTGTTTACAAAAATCTGCAAAGTAACAACACTGCTAAAAAGTAGGCACTGAAATATCACCTAGTTAAGTGTGCACAGTGGGAACCTTGCTGTTAGTGGAAAGCCAGCAGTCCTCTTTTGAATGTGACACAGTTCTCGCCAGATGAGGAAAAAAATAAAAGCTGTACCTTCCAAATGCCATTTTGGTACAATCCATCAGGAAACATTAGTGCAAGCACACAATTATCCTAGGACTGTAAAAAATATAGCCCAAAGGAATTTTGGATATGAACATAATTCAATTTTACTGCTTTGCAGAAACTATAGCCACCCTGTTGAAGGCAATGTAGTGTCCCCATAGCCAGTCATTGAAAAGGACAGAAACTCTGTAGGGACTCATACGATAAAGTAGTTGTCAAAAGGTAGATGCCTGTCATAAAGATCACTGCAACTGTTCAATTATTGTTGCTTTCTGCAGCGTGCATTGACAACCAAAGCCCAAGGCCTTGCAAAATAATCAGTGAGCAAAACAGACACAAAAGCTCACTGAGATTCTGAGCAGTGTAGCTAGAGGAGGGGGTAAAATCCACACCCAGAATAAGGCATGCATTAAGTGATTTCAAATCCTTTTATACTATTGTTTGTTTTAGTGACATGAGCTCCCCTCCTGCCATCACCAATCCAAAAAAAGAAGAAAAGATTGGAAATTTTCTGTTTTCTCTGCAAGCATCTAACATTTGCCCAGCACTGTCAGGCTGTCAGGGTGGTCCAAGCTCGTACGGTGCACAGGCACAGCCCCCAGCACCCAGCCCTGCCAGGCTGTGCTCACCATGCTGTCTCCTCCCTGGCTTTTAATGATGAAGAACAAGGGAACTGAGCTCAATGAATCCAAAAACAAATTACAAAGACCTGCATAACTTCAAAATGCACTCTCTAATACATTGCCATGCAACTGATCTGCTGTAATTTGAGGGTATATGCATTGTGCCCTTGCAGGTAATACAGCTTATGAAGAGCAAGCCTGTTGCCTGCAGTCAGGTTGCTTTCATGAATAAAGGTTTTAGGACCTTGCCCTTAAACAGAAAACAGTTCAAGACTCGTGTAGTCTGCATCAAAAAGTTAAGTAGTGACAGTACAATTTGCAACTTTGTTTCACGTAACTTGTCACCAGATGACTTTTCCCACAAACCCACATCAGTGTTGCCTACAATGAAGGTGGATAATAATTTATGATTTAATACACAAGACTTTTTAAAAATACAAGGAAGAGTCTCCCTACCCACTGCCTACAGAAATTTATGTAAATATCAGTCACCCACTATTCTTATGCAGAACTTGTTATCAATTTGTTAAACTCCTATTAAGAGTCGTATATAAATATAGTTGAAATATATAAAAAATCAGAATTATGTTTCTGTAATATCCATTAGCAGTCTACTGAAATATCCCAGATTCACTAAGGCCAAACACTACTTTTCCAACAACACTGCTTCCTAAGGAAAAGTAATTTCAGATGGTAAAGCTGAACTGGGGATTATCTTTATACAGCAAGATCTTGGCAGCATGACAGAAAAAAATTAAAGGAGCCTGCTGATCAGTTAAAATACTACAGCTCCAAGTGTGTTTGGATGACAGCCAAAGTCTTGGAATTGTTTTGCCATGAAATCTGCTTTAAGACAGGAAGAACAGGAAAGTTTTCAGTCTGGAAGAGGCTTCATGATGAAAAGCCTGGAAATCAAGCCCATTATTCACATCCAATCAAGCTTACCCCTCCCTGCTCCTTGCTGTCCTCTCCATCCTCAGCACAGGCATGCCCATGCATACAAGTGCACCCTACACACCACACACACTCCACACCTCTTATATGCTCTTGGACTTTATTTTTGATAAAATTGCTCAATATTTAATTCAAAATGATACTGATTTGCCATTTGAGTGAGCTATGCTTCTTCTGCATACCACAGGTCACAGAGATGACTGCCATTTAAAATAAGTTATTTGCCAGTATTAGATGTGATTTAAACCTCCTGGCTCCTAAAGAGAAAGTTCAGGTGTAACAAAGAGGCTCTACCTGCTTTTTACTCTGTCTGCCTGCACTGCAGCCTTTCCATCATCACATACTCTTATCTGACACATAGGTTTCTGTCAGTCAGTGCAGCACAGATACTTATTTAATAAGCCAGGTGACATGGAGAACTCTGCTGCTCTTGTGGCTGTGGCACAGGGAGCTCTCCAGGGCTGATGCTCTTGGTGAATTATTGTGGTCATGCTCTCACTGAAGTCAGCAAGAACACAGTCCAGGAAATCCTGGAAATCACTGGCAATTAAAAAGCAGAGCCTGCACAGCTGTAAAGCACTCCCTGAAGAATATTTAGCCCTCTTGGTTCCTGGGACGCACAAGGAGAGCCCTCCATCCTTACCCAGGCCTTCATGTAGCTAGGCGTCTGCCCTTTGTGCCCAGCAAGACTGGGTGCAGTGGAGAAGCAGCCCCAGCAGCTGCAGGAACACTTTCTCTGCACTGATCCCATATTTGTTTCCACACAGAGTATTCAAAGGTTTTCGTAAGACCAGTTTGTTACCACCCTAGATATTAGATTGTATAGATATCATAATAGTTTCACAACAATAAACTGAGTTTCACAACTCCTGCTATTCAATCAAAAATTATCTTGTATCAGATGGTAGAAGCCTCAAGTTTGCAAAGTCAAATTTCTCTGAGAAATTGTGAGAAGTTAACACTGTGCTGGCAGGCTTTGGGCTAGCTCAGGTCACCTCTGTCACACTGGCATCAGAGCATGGACGTCATGGACTCCATGTCAACTGCTCCAGTGCACGGGATGAAAATGCAGCTGTCTGTCCTCAGCTGATCCTTGCTCTGCTGTTCCTGGCGCAGGTTCAGTCTGCCTGAACCACGCAGAACGGCTGTGCATGCCTTCCTCATAGCCTGTGGAAAGCCATGGTCACTGACACAGGGCGCTGCCACCAGGGCTGTTATCTGATTTGAGTACAAATCTGATCAAGCTTGTGTCACACACACCCTTTCCCTTTCTCCCTCCCACAGAACCACCAACAATTTGAACTGAATCTTAAGTCTGAATTTCAAGTAAGCAACACTTTCTCCACGTCTTTACAAGTGTTATAATACCCATTTGTTCTAGAAAACTTGAAAGATTAATTGAAAGATTTCTTAGTGTAACTTACATAACCAAAATGCAGCTTTTAGACAAATACATGCAAAGCAAATAATTTCAAATTAACATGGAGAGACTGTTTGCCTTTAAGTTATTCTTGTTCCAAGCTCGGAGACTCTGAAAATTGTCATACACAGCCATGGCAGAGAACATGGCAGTTTTACTCACCAAAGCTTAAACATGACTGAGAGATATTTAGGCATTACTTTGAAGCCTTTTGTCTGTGCCAGTCTGTACTTAGCAACTCATGGGCAATTTCATAACTACAGTTTTACCCAGCTGTCTCTTGGATCACTTGCAGCTACTACAGAAATACTGAAGTGATCACGCAGGCCCTCGTGGCTTTTGAGAACTGAAGAGAGTTCATTACTATCCCAAATGTAGTTACTTCACAGCAACTGAGCATCTGCTTGTCAAGCCATGGCAGCCCAAGTCTGACAACCTTGGCACACAGAAGCTGTTTACAGCTGTCAGCTCTCGGATCTCACCTTGTCCCCTCAGCCATCAGGAAGAAGAGAGTCTGCAGAAAGGACAAGGCAGCTCTAAAAGAGCTGGATGAGGAACAAGTTATGCCTCCAAGACCTGGAGCCCCTCAGTGATCCTTCTCCTGCTGCCCAGGCAGATCAGTAGCCCTGACCTCATAGAGAACCATCTTACAGGCTTTGAGGAGACTTCTTGATGGAACTTCTCCGGCACACTTCTCATTTGGCTATGTGTTTTATCTATAAGCCACTTTCTCCTGTTACAGAATCATCAGAATCCATGGATCTTATGCATATATATCCTATACTCTACTTCATCCAGGTCATGAAATCCATTGTGTAGATTTTTCAAATTCTTCTGCCTTCAGCTCCAGGGAAGAAGTGAAAAGGGTGGGATGGCCACGCCACTCCTTAGTCTAGCAGAGCTCGGTACCATGGGATACCTGGCTCTCCTGATCCACTTTGCATTAGGGTGGCACAGATTTATCAATGGATGGCAGCAATCAATTAATGGTAGATAAAATGACACATGGGCCACTTCCAAAGACATGGACTTTCTCATCCTGGGCACATTGTTATAGCATTCTCAGAGGAGTAGATGAAATTGCCTCTATTCCTGATCTACTGCTGTCATGAAATTTGTTTACATTGTCCTGAAATTTGTGTTGAGAGGGATTCTTTCTGTTGCAAAAAAAATGCTAACTTTTTGAAGATGGTCAGCTATTGAAAACTTTTATGTTACACAGGTTGATATGTTTTTATATTACATTGCATACCTCCTAAGAATATTTTGTTTATGAAGATATTTTACTGCTTCACAACTTCTTGGTCCTGAATATCTTCAGAAAACAAATATTTCATTTAAAAGATGTGACTGTCTTTTGAAACATGCATACTAAGGCATTGCAAACGTTCTCAAAGGCAATGCCTCTCAAAGCATGGTTTATTTCCTATAAGCTCTGCTAACTAAGGTTGTCATGGAATTTCTGACAACTTAGGTCTGTAATATATCACCCCAAAATAACGGTGCTGAAGTCCACTGTTGCAAGTCCAAAAGTTTCTGTTTCCTTCTTCTATGTAGCCAGAGATTTGACTTTGCTCTGCCAGCCCCATTGTATGAATCGCACAGGGTTGGACCTGCCTGCTCAGCACTTCTCAGCAGTCTAGGCAAAGTTGAACCATGCTTGCTCTGAGGATAAAGCAGAATGGTGCACTTTGCTCTCCCCTTTGGAGAGGTCAAAATTCAGCTGAACAGTGGCGGCAAAAGGGCTCTGACAGACACGACTGCGTCAGAGAAGTTCATGGTATTAGAGCTAAGTGAGCTCCCTGATCCTCAGGAACAGGAGGCCACATTCTAGTTCAGCTCTTTGCATACATAAATGCCTGCAGCATTATACATAATATGGTGCTGCCGACCTGGGGAGAAAAGAGAAGTGGAAAACAACTTGGTGTGTTGTTTCCACCCCAACCCCTTTGTCAGAACATCATTTTTCCACTCGTGTCTATCTACTCTTGGGCAACTGTCAACTTTGCTTGCATCTAATGCCAGGTTTAGATGCCACCAAGTAGTATGACATACTATGAAGACAGAGAAATTTGGGTATGATCTTGAGACCTAGGGTTATCTCAGAACTCCTGACCAAGACACTCGGGTTCTCCCTACTCTAAATTCAAGTAACAAGCAAGTTCTCCTTTGCAGACTACTGTGCTCATACTACCTAATGGTGATGAGGTAGTCCCATAAACTGGTGTCAGAGTACACAGAAGTACCATGCGTTTTATCTGACCTTCAAAAGGGATCACGTTCCTGGATTTATTGATTGGCTTTGTAGTTGATTGGGTGTGACATTAATTTTATGCTTACATGTATTTGTGCTTATCACTCTCAGAGCATTTTGACAGAGTGTGGTGCAGACGTGTCACTGCATAAAAACTGACAGTTTGTCTGCGCTAAGAGTTCAAATTAATTAGACTGCAATAGTTTTCAAATTGGTTTCATTTGACAAATCTGTACAACCTTCCAGTGAGGTTATTACTAAAAGTTTAAGAACACTTAGTCTGGCATCACATACACCAACAGCAGAGTATTTGCTCAGAGGAAGAGCTGTTGTTGAGCTGTTATGTATTTGCAGATACTATTTATTAAATCAGATTTCATCTCAAAAGAAGTTGGGAAAGAGAAGTGCAAGGGAGTGCTGGCTATTATCGTTCTCTGCATCTTTTTTGTATTGTTAAGTTGGTTTATGGAATGGTTATATGGGTACTCTTGCAAAACTGATTCTAACTTACTGCATAATCTTATTTGTTTACTTTGGTTCCAAAGGAAGCTGAGTGTAACATATCATTGTATGTGTTCTCAACACTAGGGCTCTCTTACATGTCACCACAGATATGCTTTATCTCACAGCTAGCATCTAGATTCTTATTTTATTCCCCAAACAATCACAAGAGAATTGTTTCAGAGAGACAAAGAGAAAATATCTGTTCTGTTTATGATTCAAAAGTAAGCAGGAAAAACTTAAGAGTAAGTAAAACTATCCTATGAATTGTGAGGTCAAAATGGAAACCAAACATTGCTTTGTTTGCAGTTAAAGTTCAAAGTGATCCCAAATTGTGCCAAACCCCTACTCACTTTGCCTGAAAGACAATCACTGTATTTGAAAATGAGTCAAGAAAGGGATGCTTAATCAAACTCAAGGCTTCTGCCTTCAAGCACTGCAGATAGACTTACAAAGGCAAATATATCCTGACCTGAAAATCCAGTACAGTATCTAATTTTTCTCATCCTTCTCATCTTTGATCAAACCCAAGAAAGGAAGGAGAACAGGCTAGAGGAGGTGGGTAGTCCCTGCTGCATTGCTGCTGCTTGGAATTTCCACTCTCTCTTTCATTCTCATGCAATCCTGTACAGTCTCTTCTCTGCCATGTTACTACCTGAATTTCACCTAGCTATTTTCCATCAGCCTTCTGATTCAAGGCTTTTCTTCCTCTGTCTTCTCAATTTGTCACATTCATCCACAGTAATTCCATTTTCTGCTCCAGGAACCACTCCATCCCTCAGTTGTATGTTTTATCTTCATCACAACTTCATGCAATTCACAGCCCTTTTTTTCTTCCATTCAAAAAACGGTCTTGAATTAATATGTTTTTTGCAAACAATTCACCTCCAATTCCTCACTTAATGTATAGCTGTTCTTTGGCCTCCAGCTCCCTAAGCTTTTCCACCAGACACACCATCCTGTGAGATGTGGTTTGCAAGGAATCATTATACTTTGGCCTTCCTTCTTGGCTTCACCTTCTCTTATCCATTAGCACAGTACTATTTCTCACCATTCCATATCCTCTTCTATGTTTTATTCCCATTTTCATCCATTACAACTTCTCCTGCTAGTTCATCAACACCTGTCACCTGGATTCATACTACAGATAATCTCTGAGATAAATCCTGTAGGAAGGATGGTCTTCCTTATCACGACAGTGTTCTGTCCTCTTCCAGAAACACCATCCCCCCATCACAGTTTGGCTCCTTCCTCTAACATTATACCCTTCAACCAGTTCTCTTTGCAAAAGATGTTGTTGATTTAATCTATGGAAAAATTGACCATATTCATTTTCCCACAACTCCTTTTATCCTCCCATGTCACCAGATTAGAATTTTTTCATGTTCACGGGGGCTGATCTTGTTTCCAACCTAGGACAACAAATGCCACTGCTACTACAACAGAACAAAACAAACAAAAAACCTCCAACAATCCCATCACAACCACCACCCCCCAAAAAACTCCCAAAGAAACCAAGCAGACAAAATCTGTCAACCAGTGCTTATTTCATAAGCAAAAGAGTATAAAGAGCATTCAGTTCCTAAACAAAATACCTCAGCATCCTTTCTGAGCAAGTATCAGTGCTTCCCTCAAAAGAATCCAGAGGGGAACCACTAGCTACAAATGCAGTTCTTCTCCAGGGTTCTTCCTTGGGTTGGTAAGCAGTTCTGAGAAGAGCTTCAAACCCTACCTGCTCCTCTTGTACTGGGGCCCAATATATCAGCTGGGGATCATGTTCCTGGGCTTATTTCCAACACCTGTTTGGTACGGGACCAGCTGCTCCCCTACATCCTTGAAAGCCTTTTCTCCCTATTACACTGCTCTTTAACTCCTCAGTGCACTGGTGACTCCATCTGAGAGATGGATGTAGCTCGCACCTGCGCCCATCCCCTGCCCTCTCCCTGGTCCTAACCTGCCATTCTTCCCTCCAGTGCAAAGCTAAAAGCCTCTCCCAGCCACTGACATCCACAGTCACTGCCTCCCCAAGGTGCTTCCATGCTTTTCTTCTATCATAATGCTTCTTTAAAGCACTACTACACTAAGAAGGCCTTCAGGAAGACCATTAGAAGAGGTCTGCTGGCATCATCATCTATCAGGCTGTACTGCAGCTTCTCAGTTTCCTCCTATCCTGCCAAAATGCCTTCAGCCTTTGACCCAGACTAAGCTCCTCAGGGTGGGCTTTGACCCAGACCAAGCTCCTCAGCGTGGGAATATTTGTTTGCTCAGAACCTATTAGCACCCAGTCCAAGAGCAACCTTCTATGCTCTAGTAATTAATAACAACAATTCAGACACCTATGGCAGAACTTTTCCATGCTTGACAACTTTATATAATTTCCCTCCTATTTTTTTTTTAATATCTGTTTTACTCAACTGTCTTACTGGTCCTCAGGCAAAGTGGGGGAAAAGGAGGACAATGCACAGAAATCTCAAGATGAGTAAGCAGAGTGGCAGAATTCCTTGAAGACAACAGCCTTCATGCTGAAAATAATTGTGTCTGAACAATTACTGTTTTAATCCCTGGCCCAGTACACAGAGATTTCAAATCCATGATCTGTAGGTCACTGTGTTTTTCCCTGCAGCTCAAAACTCTTCATAAATTTATATCAATATCGACAGTTTCAGGCTTCCACCTCACCCCTTACTCACCACTACATTTTCTTTTTTCCTTTTGACATTTTCAGTACAAAAGTTCAGCCTGTCATTTCAAATTGGTCTTTCAACCCAAATTTAATTTTAAAATAAACAGAAAACAAAAAGGAATGTTTGTTCGGGTTTTTTTTCTGAACCAGTGGAGATTTGTGGGATGTTTCACGGGGAAAAAAAAAGAAAGAAGAGGGGGAAAAAAAAAAGAAGCCAAAATTACTTCTGTCTCCACTTTTTTCCCATTCTTACCAACCCACATGTTATAAGCAAAACTGTAGTTTGCAAGCAACTGCCTTAGTCTGGATAGTACATTATCTTCTCCTGGTTTCCAGTGTTGAAAAAAAAGGACAGATTTTAATGTTGTTTTCCATGAACACTCCTGATGCCATTGCCACAAGAACACCACTGCAGATAACTGAGTGGCCCTCTACCTCTTCAGGTCCTCCACCCATCCAAGCATACCTTGGTGGCAGGGCGCTCCATCAAAGCACAGCCTTGGACTATTTGCCCAAGAACTGTTTCTGCACAGAGTTATGCAGGCAGATTTCTTGGGGAACTTCACTGCCAACCCTGTGGCCACATCCCTATGATCTATGTGTGCAGCAGCCAAGATATTCCAGGTGCCCTTCCCATGACAATCCATCAACCCCTGCAGAGTTTCTGTGAGCCAACAAGGTCAGGTCCATGAACCTTGGCATGGATGGAAGCTGTATTTTAAACACACCGAGCAGCAAAAGACATCTGAGGTGCATCCTGACGTTGTAGATCACATTACATCTGCACAGCTAGGCTGAGCTGGGCTCCTTCCTCAGGGTCACCAGCACCATGGTAACCCTTGGGCAAGAGGCAGCTTCCCACACTGGAGGCTGACTGTATGACCTCTGCACCTTCTGAGACTTCAGCAGACTGGGTTTCCTGGAGTCTGGACTCTCCACACTCCCAGACCCCGTGCCTGTTGCTAACCTCTGCCTGACTTGCAACACTGCTTTTTCCACAGCATTTCATCAGACTGTTGTAGCAATTTGGGCCCATGCTCACTTTCAGGCTGTCTTTGCCAACCCCGATGTGACACTGCATGTTGGAGCAACATGCATGATTCCAACTGCAAAACTATTTTAAATGGTCACCTCTGCAGTTCCTTCAGCAGCAAAGACTGGACAGTATCATGGCAGAGAATGGGAGTATTTTGCAAGTTACAAGCATATTGTCCTTTGCATGTGTTATGTATTACGTGTTATGTATTTGCTGTGAATACCTGAGCCTTCTGCTGTGAATCATTACAATCACGATATTCACAGACAAAAACTCTCTAACTTATTAAAGTTAGAAAGTGGGTATGTTTATCACACCGGTGGGCGGCATCCTAGAGTCGCCTCCTAGAGACGTGCCAGCACCTTACACGGTTATTTGCCCTCTATTTATTTCACAAAATGTTACATATTAATCATATACATATTTCTAGCACCTCCCATTTCCCGCTTCTTATTAAAATGAGGTTTTTAGTCCTTTGCGCGTGCGCAATTCCTTTTTCGATTTGGGTCGGTGGTCTTGATTTGAGTCAGTGGTCTTGAAAGATGAAGTCAGGGATCTCTTCCTCACCATGAACTTTCTACCCTCTATTGTGGGCAAGCCTTCTGGAGATGGTCCATACCTCCTGCCTGTATCTGATCATGCAGTCTAGGTGCTAGCTATAATTCTATCTGCTTCTTATGTCTTTATGACAGTTCATTTACTATAAGCAAAGTTTCAGACAGGTACATAATAGTGAATAGCACTATACTTAGCCACCTTATCTTTTGGTTTAATCAGGACAAATTGCTTCTAACTCCTAGCTAAAGTTTAACTCTTCATAATCTTGACTCAGCTGGGCGTGCAAGGTAGGCAGACCAGAGGGAACTGTAGTTGTTAGGAAAAAGTTAAGTAGGTAAAAGGTTAAAATAATGTCACTGGCTTGGGCTTCCCGAAAGAATGCAACCATTTATCTGAGATCAGAGTTAACCATTCACATATGCTGAGGTGCCCTGAGGGGACAAAATAGGATCACACCAGCTCCCATTGGTACAGAGAATAAGAATTCATTAGGGAGAGGATCACTGAGGGAAGAGATAACCTAATAAAGAAGGGAGGAGTTTACAAAAGGCAACTCTCATTTTCGCAATAAATGTACAACCTGCACAGTATGTGATTCTACATTAAAAAAACCAAACAAGAAACAAAAAACCTTCAGTCTCCCAAAATAGAGACAGTTTTTAATGAAATAAACTCACACAAAAACATTAATGATCTTGCATATTAATATTCACAACTGTGCATTTCAACATGCTAATTTACCCATGCTTCTCACTGTTGGCCCAGAGCCCACATACACATAATTATATATGCTGTATTTTATAGGTGGACCCATACATCTAAAGACTAACCAGATTAGACTGGATTTGCACAACCTGGTCAAAGACTGAAGGAGCCCCTGCACAACTGTCTGGCAGCTAAAGTGACTTCTTTGTCCCACTCAAATCCTTCTAAAAGCCTTT
This sequence comes from Struthidea cinerea, assembly GCA_013397865.1. Taxonomy (NCBI): domain Eukaryota; kingdom Metazoa; phylum Chordata; class Aves; order Passeriformes; family Corcoracidae; genus Struthidea; species Struthidea cinerea. The sequence goes on along the minus strand of VZTI01001213.1, from coordinate 666,511 downwards.
TTCCCAAGTCACAAGATGTTCTCAATGTATTGCTGATGAAAGCTGTGCAGCTCACGCCACTTTACACAATTTTAACTCAATTATCCTTTTGAAATACATCATATATCTCTACTGCTTGTAAAGATTATTTGTCTTCTATTATTTGTGAAAAATCTGTAAACAATGCTGCCGTTCCATATAAAACAGAGCTTCACACTTTGCAGGAGAGTATGCAGGTAGAGGGGCCCTGATGCTGTTTTAGCACCATATCATGATGGCATTTTTAAACAACTTTTTTTCTTACACACATTTAAGGTTTCCAAATACCCATTTGTTTTTAAAATACTTTATTACATTTAAAGACTTATTATTAAAAATTTCACCTTAAGATGTTAAGATTTTAAGATTTTATCTAAAATACAAAGTGCAGACAGACTCAATCATGGCAATGATTCAGCTGAAACTCCTAATCTCAGTGACAGTTTCTTAACAGGAGAAGATTAAGTACCTAGCTTAAAAGCTACTTTCAAATCAAGTAAACAAACTGGTCTGAGGTTCACCACACCTTTCCTACCTGGGAGTCTCTAGCTGAAAGGCATAATTCAAAAGAAACGCCTGTGAGAAAACTCAGTGGCAATACTTCTAGGCATTCCACCTCAAGTAGTTCCTAAGACATTACATTTACACTACATTTTGGGTTAGTATTTTTTCCTATCACACCCACAAAAGGGAAAAGAGCTATCTGAAGCATAAGAGAAACAGAATAAGGAGGTATGATTGTAGGTGGATCAATATTATTTTTCAAAGCAGGTTTGCTCCTTGGGGTCCTGAATAAAGATGCTGTCCCACTAAAAACATCTACCAGTTCCATCAATATCTTCCAGGGGCTTGTCAGCTCACCTTGTTACCAAACAAAATACATCAGTCCAGCCACACCTCGTCCAGAGCTCAATTCCTTTTAAGCTGTCACACCTCGTCTTTTCTCCGGTCCTCACTGAGCTGCCCATCATATCCATGTGCAGAGTGGGAGAGTAACAGCAAGTCATGCTTGCAGGGAAACAGACCTTTACAAAACTGCTGTAAAATTACTCCTAGTGCTGCACAGACACCAAAAGACACAGATCTCCATCAGAGTCACAACTCTTAGTCTTTACTGAACCCAGGAAAAGAAACCAGGAGAATCATGTTGGAGAAGATGACCTATGTTTTACCCACAAGCGCTGAGTCCCAGAAAAAAGGAAAACAATCAGAAATGAGCCTAATTTCTGGTAGCAGGCAGCTCAAAACCACTTTGTAGGAGCTTCCCACTGACCAAAGAAAATGGAGTCAACTGTGAAACATTGTAAAAAAGAATGAAGAGTAAGGTGCCTCATAAAGTTGAGACGTGTAAGCAGTATAGTTTTAAGTACAGAAAGAAAGGAGAAACAGCAAGCAGATCTGTGACTAAGAAGCTTGGTGAACCTCTAACAAGAGACATAATTCATATTTGGGACAAGAAGTGTTTAGCAAAATAGTACAGGGAGATTCAGCATTAACTTCTTACAAAGCAAAGAAAATTTGCTGGCCAAAGAAAGGCACAGCCATCACAGTGGCCTATGGCAATACTCTGATACTGTGAGCACAGATGAGAATCTGAAGTAGCAGATGAAAGCAGATGTGAATCAGAGCCATGAAGGAGAGCAATGCCAAAGGCCATGCAAAATCAAAGAACACTCTGGAAAGACGGCCCGTGCCAAAGGTTTTTCTATACTTCATCATAGAATTACATAATGGTTGGGGTTAGGAGGGATCTCTGGAGATTATTTAGTCCAACCTCTTTGCCAGTGCAGGTTCACTAAGAGCAGGCTGCACAGGATCACACCCATGTAGGCTTTAAATATCTCCAGAGGAGATACATGTCAGCATTGCTCTGCTGTTATCATGCCAAGCTGTTGCTGAAAGGGTCTCCCTCTCCCCCTGCTTCTTTGAATGTTGTTGACTTCTTTAGTCCCCAAATGGATGACTTGCGATTTAGACTGCAAAATTGTATAACATGGAGAATGAAAGACTGGTGAAGGGCAAAATCCAGCTGACATGTCAGTCCAAGTCAAATACACACTGTTTGGTCTCTCATGGACTGTGAACTGCAGCTGTGACATGGACCGGATCGAAGAAAGCTGTCAAATCTTCTAGCATGGGATAGTCAGACCAGTATTTTTGTGACCTTATTATGGATCTAAAGAAGAAGCCTCAGATTAACCCAGGTTCCCTTTAAAGGCATTAGAAGGATAATTCCTAGCATTGGAAAAAGATGAATGACAAATGTGCAGAACTGACAAAACCTCAATTAAATGTCTTAACTGGAAAACAACACTGATGCTGTAGAAGCAAACACACCCAACAGAGAAAATGAAAGGAAAACATGGGAAAAGCCTCCCAAAGGAAAGCAGGCATGGGTGCACTGGTGGCAGAAGGAAGGTAGCCACTGTCTCCTATGTGCCTGGCAAGGGTAACCACGGGGCTACGGTACAGAAGTACCTCAACTCTGGGTGCTGGTTTGAGGGATGTATGTGATCTCAAGCACTGCACAGGACATCCCTGTGATTAACCGAAGAGTCAGGTCTCCACTTCTCCAGTGGGATACCTGGGGTGAGGCTCAAGGCTCATTTCCAAATGCAGCTCACAAATGCCAAAAAGGTCAGGTAGAGAAAACACTACTTTCTACCAAAAAGACAATAAAAATTAGGTCAAATAGTAGAAAATCTCAAATCCACTGTTTAATCTAAACCTAGTATTGCTGCAACAAACCTTTATCTGTTGGAAGAGCTTTGACAGTCTGTGGGAGATGCCCTGGATTGTTTACCAATCTTCACAGCATGTTTAGAGGTCAAATTGTATCACCTTTCATGCATGTTGTTTTCCGAGAACCCGCAGGAAAACAACACCCCCTTAGTAAGAGCTTATTTAGATATTTGGCTGTTTGCTTATCGGGTTAAGCACTCCATTGACAAACCTTTCACACTGATTGAAGACTACAAATTCCACTGGAAAAGAAGCAGTCTTAAATACAATCTTATTTAGCAAAACACGTAAAGTACCTGAGCTTATCTGGCCCTTTAAATTTCTAAAAATCTTAAACTTCTTGACAATGCATCGCGTTGACACTGAATACCAGCATTTTGCCTTCAGCAAGTTTATTACAAAATATGCTTCTGTGCTTCTGGAAACTAAAATTTGCACTGCTAAATAAAGGTCCCCAAAATCCCAAAATAGTACTGGAAAATGAAGTTCTCAGAAAAAGAGGGAAAACTGTCTGACCTGAAAAAATGTACGACTTCTGCTATCACAGCTGCTGCTGTTAATGCTCAGTGATTAGGGTGAAATGTAATAAGGTTTACAAATGGAGACTCGCTTATTAAGCAATTTATTTCTCCCTTTCACCAGGGTTGGAAAATTCCCTACAGTGCTGCCCTGAGCTTTCTACCCAGGACGTTTAGAGATGACTGCTAATGCAACTTCTTTGAAAGATTATGCCTTAATATAATAGATCGAACCAAGAAAATTAGTCTTGTTTTCTTCCTGAATTTTCTTTTAATGTCTTCCTCCTTCTCCCTTTAACTGTTTTGCCTGAGGCCACACTTTATCACCCTCTCCCACTCACTGCTTGATAACACAACAGTGGCACATGAAAAAGTGGTTTGAATGAAAAAGAAGGTGTATCCATGGTCTGCTAAACGAGGCAACTTCCAGTAAAGAGAGTCTGTATAAAAGCTATGAATGAAAGCTGCTTTTTTTTCCTTTTTTTTTCTGGACTCCCATAGGTTTTGCTAGTGCTAATTGTGGGCTCCCTGCACCATGTCCTGCTGCACGGGATACATTCTGGGGCTTTTCATTTCCTTACAGATCTTTCTTCTCCTGGCACCCATCTGGTAATTGCTTGTGCTTGAACATCAGCATTACAAGACATTTTTGCACCTCAAGCACTCTTTTATGTATTCAGTATTTGTGAATAAAGAAGAAATCTCTCTCTTAACCAAACAGATCTCCAAAACCTATTTTAGAATTTTTTTGCAGTGAGGTTAAAGACTAAGGCAGATTGACAGCTGCCTGGAAAGGTTTGCTCAAATTTAACCCTAATGTAAATTCACTAAGTTCAGAAGCTATACAACAGAGGTGAATTAAATCTTTTGATTCCACACGTATCCAAAAAACCACAGACTTCTTCAGAAATCACCTGTCTTAAAAAATAAAGTTGCATTTTTCATGGAAATAAATATTCAGTGCAAAAATCAGTAGCATCGTTGACACAGAAAGATGTACTGACACTTCAGTGTTTTAACTCCATGTTTAGAAAATTAACAAGATAAACACACAAGTTTAAAGAAAAATATCAAGTGGGCCGAAACTGTTAACAAGTGAAAATAGAAGCATCCAGCACCATCAGATACATAAGTTAAGGCCCTATGGTGCTAATGGAATTACTCCAATAGTTTCACATGGACTGCTTTGGAGTTAAAAGGCCCAATAGCTGTGAAATAAAATCAGTTTTGGTATGAAAGAGAACTCCCAAGACTGAGAGTGACAGTAGCCATGGCCCCTTTCCTCCTGCTTATTGCCCTGCACTGTGCAGTCAGTGCCTGCAGTATCAGTTGCCGAGCCTCAGCACTCCTCTGCAGACAGCGGAGAGGCACCCAGGCAACACCACCGAACGGAGAAAGTCTGAAATAATAATATAACAATACCACAAACACTTACATTGCAAAAGTGAATGCCGTGACTAGGGTGATTCCTAAGACCTCCTCCACAACAGACTGGGAATGGTTTGAGATGTAAGCAGTAGCAAGGCCAGCTCACATGGAAAGAGGAAGACAGACCATAAATAAAGACCAGAAACTGTGCCTAGAGGCTCCAGTGCTGACCTCAGTAGCAGAATGACTTGGTCAGCGTATGTAGTCTACACATACGGTATAATGAAAAGCTGTAATTTGTGTTTATCATATAGAAAGGAAAATATCTATAGGCCAAGGTTAGGTGAGGATCCAAGTAACAGAACTTGCAATGCAGGGACTTACAAAATTGTGGATGAAAATTATTGCTTAATAAAAATAGCACATTTATAATTTAAAATTAAGCAATCCTGTTCCAGGTGCCATCAGCCACAGTTGTGTCCATCCAGCCTTTCATATACATCCTTGACCAATTTCTCCTGTTCCCCATTCTTGTCACAGTGGTCAAGAGGACAGCACAGATTTTTTACCTTGGTGGTAATCTAAAATTAATATTAAAACACCCCTTAGTGTTCGTCAGTCTATTAGTTCATCAACATATTTCTTGACAGTCTCCTTCCCATCCTGCAGAGCAATCTCATCTGGCTAACAAGACATTTTAAATAAAGACACTTTTTAAAAATATGGAGTTACCAAAAGGGGAAAAAAAGCCCTGCACTCTCCTAATTTCACTTCCAGATTCATTAGTGCTTTTAGCTTTCAAACCAGTTTGAAGTGTTATGAGAACAATTGGCTGATGCATGCCACAGAAATATCTCAAAAACATAGAACATATCAACATCACTTCACATGCCCTTTCTGATGATATGTAAATCTGTTTATTTAGCAGTTGACTTTATACCTATGAATAGGTATTAAGAACAGGACTGAAGCCACAAGTGGTGCTTGTGTTTTACACAGCAAATGCACTGAAATGCATCTCTTGCAGTGCTGTCTGTGCTGCTTGCCAGTGCTCCTCACTGCGCATTTGCTCTTGAGTACCATCATAGCAGACAGCCACTGGTTTTCCTGTCCTTATTTCAAACCAAATTCTTTCAGACAGATACAGCATAACACACTCTAAGTAACAACAACCTGCAAAGGTGCTGAATTAATAACCTGTTTCTATGAGATCATCTTCGGACACTCTTCATCCTGAATTGTCAAGCAAATACATGTTTCCTATAGGTTTTTCATCACAGGTCCAACACAAGCAGGGGAGGCTGTGGCTTCCACCTCCACAAAAACACTAGCAAGGGGAAATAGCAATATGCAGAAGACTGACTGTGTATATCCTGGCCACACATAATTGGATGAATAGTGGAGGAAGAGATTCCAAAGCACAAAAAGAGAACAGAAAAGGAATGGAAGAGTGCAGAAGAATTCTGGGAAAAAAAATCTTCATGAGAAACTTGATGATCTCTCCTCCCAGTCTACTTCTTATCCAACTGCCACTACGTATCCTATGTGTATGTCAGTAGTGCTAAACATGATTTGCTCCATCAATATAAAATCGTTGTCAAACTTTTCCTGGGTGCCTTGTTAATAAAATGCTGTATTTCCTTCCTGCTGATCTGCAGTGTTTTGGTAGTTTCCTTAGACTGGGGCTTTGTGCTAAGAGAACCTCAGCAGCAGTAAGCACGGGCAAGTGCACTATTTGCATACAAACAGCTTTATGCAGGCCTGAGCAGCAGACACCAGAGAAACTTTCAATGTTTAAACACCAGTTACTCCCGAGCTTTAATATTTATCTCTTATCATCCTCCTGCCTTGTAATTCAGTTAGCTGAGCAGAGCAGTGGGGTGAGGTGCTGGCAGCTCCCCTTGGCTTCCCTTGTGCAACCCAGCCCAGCCCCATAAGTCAGATCTGCTGTGACAGGACTCTGTCCCCACATGAGTTTCTTCACATGGGATTGCCAGTTATCAAACTAGACAGATAGTATAACTTGTGACAATTCAGGTCTGGGGATTAAAGTCAATTTTCATCACTTGCTAATATGTATAGGGTTCAATGTTCCCAGGAGGTGCATGTTGGCAACAAGGAGCAGGGCAGAGGGAAGAACATCTGAGGACAGCCTGAAGAAAGATGGGGCTCTGCGGACCACCATTGCCAAAGGCTGGTTATAACACTGGAGAAAGCTACTAAGATGCTGTTCCCTGGGATGAATTATTTTTCTTCTTCCACTGTGTGGTTTTAGGTGACAACACGTGTTCTGGCTGGTGATCAGTCAGTAGTGGGGTTCCACAGGGCACTACTTTAGGGCCAGTTGTCTTCACTATCTTCATAAACAACTTGAATACAAGACTGAAAGGCAGTCTAAATTTGCTGATAATACTAAACTGGGGAGCTGTTGACTCCCTCAAAGCAGAGAGGCCCTGCAGAGACCTCAACCAATTAGAGAGCTGGGAAACCACCAAGTGCATGAAGTTCAACAAGGAAAAGGGCTGGCTTCTGCCCCTGGGATGGGGCAACCCTGAATGTACAGACTGGGGAATGAGATGCTGGAAAGCAGTGCCATGGAAAGGGACCTGGGGGTCCTGGTCAATGGCAAGATGAACATGAGTCAGCAGTGCCCTGGCAACCAGGAAGAACAACTGTATCCTGGGATGCATCAGGCACAGCATCACCAGCCGGGCAAGGGAGGGGATTGTCCCGCTCTGCTCTGCACTGGGGCGGCCGCACCTCGAGTGCTGGGGGCAGTTTTGGGCACCACAATGTAAGAAGGATATAAAGCAGACCATCCAAAGGAGGGCCACAAGGATGGTGAAGGGTCTTGAGAGGAAGCTGTATGAGGAGTGGCTGAGGTCACTTGGTCTGTTTCGCCTGGAAAAGAGAAGACTGAGGGGAGACCTCATTGTGGCCTCAACATTCTCATGAGACAAGAGGAAGGGCAGGCACTGATCTCCTCTCTGTGGTGACAGTGACAGAACCCAAGGGAATGGCCTGAAGTTGTGTCAGGGGAGGTTTAGGTGAGGTATTAGGAAAAGGTTCTTCACCCAGAGGGTGGTTGGGCACTGGAACAGGCTCCCCAGGGAAGTGGTCACAGCACCAAACCACCAAACTTGACACAGTTCAAGAAGTGTTTGGACAAGCACTCTCAGTGCCTCTCAAGAGGCACCTGGTGTGACTCTTGCAGTGTCCTGTGCAATATCAGGAGCTGGACTTGATGATCCTTGTGGGTCCCTTCCAGCTCAGGATATTCTGTGCTTCTATGGTGAAGTATCGTATGTTAGTCACGTATGTTTGATTTGTATGCCAAACATCTGCAAGTGCCTCCACAGAAACAACAGTGTGGGATGTGCTCAAGCAGCAGCAGAGTCTATTGCTTCATTGAGCTACTGTTTATTAGGTTTTCAAAGGTTTGGGACAATCCTCCTATGGACTTTCTGGTTGTTTTCAGAGCATGCTTACTGCAGGCTGACTGATGCATCTGGAGGAACTAACTGTATGAGATGATCAGGATTTACACATTTCAAATGCTGCACTCCTAAAAATACTTAAGAGATTCCTCTGTATCAAAAGGCATCACTGTGGGCTGATTTTAGTGGAAATCAAGTCTTTCCAGATTCCTGGCTTTTGCTGGAATCAGTATGACTTCGGTAACAGTGGGAAAAACTCTTAGTGGGTTTCTTCTGCACAGATGTATGTGGCAGCAGGGGAAATAGGTTTTCAGGAGACATGGGGGGAAAAAACAGCCTGACTCAGGTTTAGCCAGTTTTTAGAGAACCTGAAGCTACCCTAAAGTTTCTGCTTTACCCCACTACCTGGAAAAATCTGCTCTGTTAGCAAAGCACCTGGCAAGATCCCTGTTCACCTTTTTGAATGGCCCAACTACCAGGTTAGGGGACATGAGACTTTCCTACCTCTGCAGCTGTCAACCATAAATGGGGTTACCTTCAAAGGTATCTAGGACACATTGAAAACCACAGGAATTCAGAGGATGCTGTTTTCAAAAGTGCTGTATTGCAGCAGACAAACATCATCTTCCCATGGAGATGAAGATAGAGCATTGTTTCTCATAGCCAGTAATTCTGCTGACATTTTAGGGAAATTACTGGAAAAATTGGCATCTCCAGTATCAAGCTATTTTTAGGACTATTCAAGATCATTTCAAGACAAGTGATTGCTGAATTTGGAACAATCATCAAGAAACAGAGTAGCTACCAACATGGTTCATGCAGAGGTGATTCAGGGTCTGAAACACGTTCTCCTCTAGCTCATCATTTTTTCCACACTTTTTTTTTTAACCTTCCCCTGCCCTCAGCTGATGGATGAATCACTATTCTCTGACAAGCCCATGTTAATTAAAGATCATTTGCTTTCTATTTGATCCAGAACATTTCCTTATAAGTCAGATAAATTATTTCATTTTATAAAGCCTCCTTAAAGACATTTTTTTACAACGGACAATTTTTACTGTATAGGAGGCAGTCTGGTCAGCAGACAAAGCGAACATTTTATTACCCAAACATATCTCCAAAAATATCAGTAGGTTACACAAGAGACTCTCTGCTGATGCTGCTTTCCTCCTACATGATATGGCAGATGCCAAGAACTTTTGTAACCTTTGCCCTACGTAAGTCTGAAGGATAAGTGATGAAATGCGAAGACGTTGTACCTACAGATGATGGTAAGCAGTGTTCATGGGCCTAGGAGCAAGAGCACAAAAGGCGTGGTAGAACAAATAAGCCGCACTGTTCATACATGTAGAGACTCAAATCTTGGAGCAGTCTGTATGACTCTGGAGAGAACTTATGCACATTCCTTTCACTAAGTTGTGTTGCTGAAAACAAGTCAGAGCTGTGAACGATTCAATTACTCTTGCAGGATAAAAGTAAAGGTGACTCCCTTGCCTGGTGCGTTTCATACAGGCCAATTAGATCAACAGACGTGTTGCTCTAAGGATCTCGTAATTGCAGCCATTCTACCTGCAGAGCAATTCGGCTGTCCCTAACCCGCGGCTGCTGATGTTCATCAGTGAGCAACACAGCTGGGTGCTGGACTTAACGAGACAGGCGGTTTTAAATGACTGTACTGCGTTTAGAGCAAAAATAGCCTTAAGCTGCTTTAAATTAGATCCTAGCCAGACTGATACGCAAAGAAAAAAATCAAATAAACCCTCAAGGCTGCCCTCTAATGCCAGCAGCAGAATTCTGCTCAAACAGGCCTTCATCAGGTAACATTTGATGAGAACTTAATCGGGAAGTTGAGCACTTTGCAGCAATAGCTAGAGAAAAAAACCCACACATCCTACTTCTTAACTAGTAGATATTGGATCATTTTAGCACAGCGGGAAAAAAAAGAAAAAGGGACAGAGGCCTCTAACGCTACTCATAAATTCAGCTAAATCATTATTTGAACCAAATATTCGGTTTCTCAATAATTTATATTCTATAAAGTTTCCCATAGTCATTGTTTCATTACATTGAGGGGTTTTTTGAAAGAAGGGTGACTTGCTTATTATTGAAAGGCCGTATTTAAAATGCAGCAATGTTTTTATTTAGGAAAAATTTCTATCAATAAGCTTAGTCAAACCAAGGTATAACAGTTTCTAAAGAATTGGGAAATATTTAACTTAGGCGATAGTATAAATGCCTAACACAGCACGCTTGGATTGCATTAACTGTATTTTTAGAGCTGTATCAGCTGGTGTCCATGCTAGGAACAGTCCGTCGTCTGGTGCAAATTCTGAGATCTGATGAATCAGGCACTGTTTCATAATACTGAATTTCATGCATCTGATCACACACGAGGTTTATTTTTAACAATTTGATTAGAAAATAAAAGGCGAGTTAGAAACCTCAGGCGCTGGTGACCATCACTAGAGGGCAGTAGCCAACCCCTAATGTCCCCACAGTTTTCCACAAAGCTTTGTAGGCTTCCACACGGGAAGAGGGAGCTGAGCAGCCTCCCCGCTGACTATGCTCATGTGTTGGAAGAAAAGCCTGCCTGCTTGCCATGAGTGCTAACGCTCCTCGACATTAAGCTATTTTTTAAAAGTTCGTGGTGGCAAGTAATACAGGCAATGTTGTTTCTTTATCCAATGATGCCTGTCTTGAGCACCACAGATGGGCTGTGAAAGAACAATTGGGATGTTTCTGCCTTGCAAATGCTGGGACCAAACTGTGGGACTTATTCTCCACTCCCTCCTAGCTTGTCAGCCACATGTGCCATGGGGCACAGTGACATTCACTCTGCATTGTATATGAATCTTCACATATGCATATAAGATAACAATGCAGAAGTTAGTGCTCTTTATATCACTGCCATTTATATAATATTTTCATGTACAAACAGATATTGGGTGAAACAGTGCCAGACCAGTAGAATGGAGTAAGTGATTCCAATGCTTGTCACTGAGAAAGTCTTCCCAGCTCTCCTTTCTGGCACAGACACTTGCATGTTCTATTTTCCCTATCCCATATTCAAACCAAATTTATCAGAAAAAGGAGTAACTAGTGTTCAAAGCACCACAACAGCTGGATGCCCAGACACACTCCCATCTGTGCCATCAAGATGGGGGGGATATGAATGTGAAGGAAGAATGGGACCTCAGACCATGCACAAGGTGGATATACACTCTCATGAAAGAGCTTTCCATCAAAATGGACATGGCATTAAAGCCAGAGGGGACATGGGTACTTCTTCCCTGTCTGCTATAATTAGTTTTTAAAAAGAACCAGATGAAATGAAAAATGGGTGGCACCATATCCAGCACTGATACCCTTTCTAGTGTTCCTAAAACCATTATGTTTTCATTTAGAAAATCTAATTATATTTGTTGGTTTACACTTCTGCTTCAGGATCTAAGGATTTCATAAAAATTACTTTTCTATTCTAGTGGTTATGCAGAATGCTTGAGAACCTGAGTTATAAAAGCTGAGGAAGAAAAAACTACAAATGGAAAACCACTGAAATAACCAACCTTCTGGTGGCTTGTTATTATTGCTGATGAATTTAAGTTCCTGACTTTTCACTTATCTTAAGGGTTTGGAGGCTTGGCTCATGACACATGAATGCTGGGATTTCAATATACTCTTAATTTTACCCAGAAAGGGAGAGTTGTTGCAGAAATATTTGGTCACCATCTGCTATCCCTGTGTCAGATATACCCAGTTTTGGCAGAAGAACATCCCTACAAGGTATGATCAGGGCTCTGTTGTTCTCTCTCTGACATTAGATAGATGTGCACTAAGAAAGAATCAAAGAACAGGGCAAGCAGGGAATGATATTTACCCAGAATACTTTGACAGCTTTTAAAGAAAGTGTTTGCATTTAACAGTCATGTTTTGTTTGTCCAGCAGCAGAGGTCTCACTTTGCTATCACCAAAGGTGCACTTATGCAAGAAGTGATCATTCTAAAGCCAGGACATGCAAGCAAATTTCACACCTATTTTTGAGGAATTCGTGGGATCTTCACATGCTTTCATAACCTTTTGGATTGCTTTGAGCTGTGAGTTCAGAAACAGGAAAGGGCTACTGACAGTGCCCAAGACAAAGAACTTTATTTGAAGAAGAACAGCCTAAGCTTTCCAGAAGCAGAACACTTTTCAGCACTCAGAAGGGCAAGACTTTCACAGAACAGAAACTCCAATAGCAATGGAAAGCCTTTAACTCTTGTAACATACCTTTTCCCAGCAGCAAACAGAACAGTGCCTCCTAGCTGCATGTCCTTCCCTTCCTGGTTGTATCTATCTCTCCTCCTTGAAAAAAGGAGGCCGCAAAACACTAGATAACTCAAAGCTACTACGGGATACAGAGAAACAAGTGATGACTCAGCCTTCAGCAACAGAGACCACTCAGTATTCACACCAGAAAGCCAGCAGGAAGGCCGGCCACCCCACTTGCCCAGCAATAATGAAGCTGCTAAAGGCAACTGGTTGGGACTGCAGTCCTTGCCTAGAAGACAGACAGACTCTGCAGGAACCCTGAGGCATCAGTCCCTCTCTCTTTTNATATATATATATTATCTGCCTTCACAAAGTCACTGAGATCTTAGGCTTATGCTGCTTGCCATATGCTAACACTGGATTAACCTCACAAAAGCCAGCCACCAGTGTAGCATGCAGGGCCATTGATATCACCTCACTGTTCTACAGAGGAATCTTAAACCTAAAAATCTTGGCACAGTCTGTGCATAGTGCAGCGTCCTAACTCTCTGAGTTAGCAACAAGGGCACATTTCAGAAATAATTCTTTGGAAGCCAGTGTAGCAGGGAGTAGTGTTTGGTCCACACAATCTGCGAAATCAGAGCAAAGCTGGATTGAACCAAAGAATATTGCTTTGCTGAAAAGAAGTCCTATAAGTCCCTAGTCCACTCAATAAGCTCAGTACTGAGGGTTCATAATAATAAGATGCTTGAACTATGGCATTACTAAATTAATAGGCTTTTCAGAGTCCATAAATCTCTCACAGGGGTCCCCTTTCCACTTCAGCTAGAAAGAAAGTCATGGCTAGGACTCTAGGAGTAACTAGGAGTTACAAAGGACTCTAGAGGGAATTAAGCTCTGAAGTCCTATTGAATTAGCATTGTTTACAAAGCAGTCATAAGTATAGTGGATGTTAATGAGTCTTTAATGGACCAAGTTGCAATGCAACACGTGGTGAAGTACAATTAACAGAAAGGCTGTGCTTCCCTCCCATTTATTCTGCTTGACACAGGTGTAGAAACCCTGATTCTAAATGAATGGTCCTACTGAGAACAGAGTAAAAGAGTTTGATCGGCTGTGTAGTGTAAGCAAAAATTAAAATACAATTCTTCTGTGCCAAACCAAAGTGGGACTGAATTACATCAAAACTAAATGTTCACACAGGAAGTGCACAGAACTATGATATGGATGAGGTTGGCAGGCATCTCTGGAGATCATCTGGTCCAACCTCCCTGCTCAAGCATGGACACCTTGAGTCAGTTGCCCAGGACCACCTCCAGACCCCACAACATCTGTGGGCAACTTGTTTCAGTGATTAACCGTTTTCACAGCAGAAGAATTGTTTCCTATTATAGATAGAAACTCCTGTATTTCTGTTTGTGCACATTGCCTCTGTTTCCATGACTGGAATCCACTGAGAAGAGCCTGGCTCCAACTTCTTTCACCCTTCCTTCAGGTATTTGAACACACTGGTAAGCTTTTCCTGAGCCTTTTCTTTAGGCTGAACAGTCTCAGCTCCTTCAGCCTCTCCTCCTACATGAGTTTCTCCAATCCCCTAATCATCCTCATGGGCCTTTGCTGGACTCCCTTCAGTATGGCCATCTCTGTGTTGTCTAAAGAGCCCAGAAGTGGACCCAGAACTCCACATGTGGACTCCCCCAGTGCTGAGTAGAGGGGCAGGGTCACCTCCCACAGCTTGCTGGCAATAATCCTCTTAATGCACCCCAGGATACCATTGGCCTTCTTGGCCACAAGAGCACACTGCTGGCTCATGTTGAACTTGATGTCCACGAGGAACCCCAGGTCCCTCTCCACAGAGCAGCTTTCCAGTCAATCACACCCCCCGCCCCAGCAGGTACTTGTTTATTCCCCAGCAGGGAGTTGTTTATTTCCAGGTGCAGGACTTCGCACTTCCCTTTGCTGAATTGTGAGATTCCTGACAGCCCATTTCATCAGCCTGTTGAGGACCTTCTGGATGGCAGAATGACTCTCTGGTGTATCAGCTGCTCCTCACAGTTTTTTGTGTCATCTGAGAAATACTGAACCCCAGGGTATACCACTAGTTACTGGACACTAGATTTTGTGCCACAGATCATTCCTCTCTGAACTTGGCAATTCAGCCAGTTTTCAGCTCTGCTCATCCAGCCTGTGTGTCATTGGCTTTTCTACAAGGATGTTACAGGAGACAATATCAAAAGCCAAGTAGATGGTATCACAGAATCATAGAACAGCTTGGGTTGGAAGGGATCTTAAAGATCATCTTGTTCCAACCCTCCTGCTGTGGGCAGGGACACCTCCCACTAGACCAGGTTGCTCAGAGCCTCATCCAACCTGGCCTTGAACACTTCCAGGGATGAGGCATCCACAAATTCTCTGGGCAGCCTGTTCCATTGCCACCGTCACAGTAAAGAATTTCTTTCAAATAACTAATCTTAACCTACCTTCTTTCAGTTTAAAGCCACTACGCCTTGTTCTGTCACTACGTGCCCTTGTAAAAAGTCCCTCTCCAGCTTTCTGGTAGGTTCTTTTCAGGTACTGAAAAGCTGTGATGAGGTCACCCTGAAGCCTTCTCATCTTCAGAGTATCCACTGCTCTTTCCTTATCCACCAAACCAGTCACTTCGTCATAGAAGATTATTGGGTGGATTAAGCATAACTTCCCCTCTGTGAAGCCATGCTGAGCAAAAGTTTTTACTTTTGTTTGTTTGTTTTTAGTTTTTACTGAGACTGGAGAGGAGGCATTACACATTTTTCAGCATTAGACATGTCATTGCAGAAAAAGCTCTTGTATTTTCTGAACCTTTCAGCCTTTATTCGTGCCAGACAGCCACAAATCTAACTATTTAGCTATTTAGAATACCTCAGTCACAAGCAATCTAATGTACATCTCCCCAGTGATTCATGATTACCTAAATCCCACTGAAATCAATTTTAGCACGCTGTTCTCATTTTGACAGGCTGTCATTTAAAGGGCAACATATTCTGTCTCAATAGAATGTGGCTGAGAAGATAGCTGTCATTGGGAAAACTGCAAACATCTATCCATTGTCTTGGGGGACTCACCCTGTACAAACACACAGTGGAGAGTCTTAAGTTTTGCCATACAGACACATTTGATGGACAAAAGCTGTATTGGGTCTTCTGCCAATGTAAATCAGCCCCTGTAAATGGCTATAATGGATATATCTACACCTGATTTTAATCAGTGAAACATTTTACCCTATGTAATTCTGAGTACATTAGCTATACTACATATAAACCTAAACATAAGCTTAAAATCTTATATCTGGGGAAAAAAGCAACAAAGGACATATTACAAATTACAGTAACATATGACTTTCAAGCAATCTGTACCCCAAAAAGTTCATACAGAGAGTAATCTAAAAGCAATCCATATCAGATTTTACATTTCTGAAAGGCTTTTAATCATGAAGAACAGAGTAGGTTATGTTTAAATTACACCACAAAACATACTTACAGTGAACTGTGCCTCCTCAGAGGTGGAATATGACAAGCACATAGCAGCACTCAGGAGCACTACTGACCTGGAAGTCCTGTCTTCCACCACGGAGATACTTGACAATTTCCTATGATAAAGATCAAAGTTTTTAGGATCAAAGTTTAACTTACGGGCATTACCATATCTCACAGAACGAGAAGAACATAATCTTCTGAAGTACAAACAGCACCTCCTAAAGCACTCTAGGATTCTGAGGAGAGCACTCTGCATCTACCCAACAATACAAGAGACTCATGGTTACAAGCATAGCTTCTTTTGTGAAGGACCATATTGGGGATGGAGTCCCAAGACCTATCATGTTATCACCTTCCCCCTACTGATGCCACTATTCATGGCAGGTGAGCAAACAGAGGAGCATGGTCCTTCCCCTAGGAAGAAAGACATGGAGGTGGACTATAGCTGGAACAGTAGCATTGAGGTAAGGGATACCTCTGCAGCTGAGGAACAAGACGTGGATCAAGCAGCCTCATACACAGAGGCAGGAGGGCATTAGGAGCTGTGAAAAGACTGGAAACTTGCTAACCTAGCCCAGCCTCACTGAGCACGCAAGAGTAAATTAACTCATAGCAAAAGCTGCCACTGCATGATGAACTGCTGTATGTACAGCTGAGGGTTAAACTCCTAAATTAAATGCCTTCTCTTGAGTGAAGAGATCACTGCTTCTTTGCAGATTCAGGATTGCCAAGTAATAAAACTACCACTTCTTATAAGTAGGACCTGTTGCACCTTGTGAGTTCTCCCATTCCCTACCAGCCATGAGATCATCCAAGACTGTGAATGCCTCTCCACATTACACTGCAGGACCTCCAGTATGGGACTGAATCATGCTGGCAGGGCCAACCCCAGCCCCAACCACACTGAGACACTTTACTTTGCACTTGATTCACCAGTTGCATGGACGACTCTTTCCATGTGAGACTGGTTAGCTGGTTTCTTGCTTGCACACAGTGACAATGATTTTCAAACCTAATATCCAGAGTTTCAATTACTTGGTGAAATAATTGCATATAACCCCAACGTTATATAGGAGTCAAAAAAGAAAAGAGGGGGTGAAGAAACAGAGGGAAGACGATCTGTTTTCACAAAAAGGCAAACCTAGATGCCAATTGAAAACAGCTTGACACCTCCCAGAGGATCTCCACCTCGCTGTCAGAGCCTATGTCTGGCAGAGGTCGGCAGCGCCACGGGACATGGGCGACACGCCACTGAGACGCGGCACCCGTGAGTACCCCGGCAGCGCACCAGGGAGCCGGGCCGAGCGGGGAGACGGCGAGGGGCGGCCGGGGCGGTGCTGCCTCCCCTCCCCCTGCAGCCCCGGGGCGACGGCGGGCTCATCCCGCTCGGCGCGTATCGGACAGGGCTCTGCGCCCCGGCCGCCGGCCAGCCCCATGCCTGGGGTGAGGGCTGTGACCGGCGGGGCTCCTGGGCGAGAACCGAATGTCCGCCTTGGGTTGCCAAAGAGCCGTGCACACGTGTCCCGCAAGGAGAGCCAACGGGCTCTCGAGGGGAATTAAAAACTAAAAAATATTCAAAGCCGCCTTCTTCTGGCTTCCCTACAAGGGTGACAGTCTGACCGCGGCAGTGTCGGGTGATCTCCCTCTCTAGCCCCGTCGAAGCCCTCTGAGGACAAGGTGGCGGTACACGCGGGGATGCCACGGCCACCCCGCACCCCCCGCCGCTGCCCCGGGCAGCCCGGCCCGCGGGGGAACCAACGAGGGAACAGCCAGCAAGCAAATAAACAACTTCCCTCGTGTAAGAAGTTGCCTCGCAGGTGCCTGCAGCTGGCGGTTAACACAGACAGTAAGAGGATCAACTCCATCTCCACCAGTGGAGCAAAAAGAGGAGGAAAATAATAAAAGCCCCCGCATTTGCTATTCAGAGTTTAGTTAATTTGGATGATAACGGTTAGTGTTTAATCCCATTGTACGAGAATGAATATACCGAAACCTACAAGGCTCCTGGAAGAATAATACGGCCGGCGGCACGGCACGCAGGGGTGCCCGGACGAGCAGCCGGCCTCGCCCACTCCGTCCCGCCGACCGGGGGAGACGCGCCCCGGGGCCACTGCCGCCTCCTTCCGCGGAGTCGTTCGGCGCTCCCGGCCGGCCCGGGGAGGTGGGGACCAGCCCGGGGCGGCGGGGTGAGGGCCGGCACCGCGCCTGCCCTCCGGCCGCTTCTGGGGAAATGAACGGGCGAGAGCGGCGGTGCCACCCGCCGTGCCCACCCGGGGACATACGGTGGGGATGGTTTCCCCATTTTAAATCGCAAAGGGAGAAGGGTGGAAAAACGCGGAATACGGGAGAGGACGTGGGAGTTTCCGAGAGAACAACTCCCCGAGCTCACATGGCAGGGATACCGCCGTTTCCGCAGCGCTGTCCGGAGCTCGGCCGCGTCGCCCGGGAGGGCAGAGCCAGGCGCCGGGCGGCCCCGCCGCCAGCCCGGTCGCTCTCGGGTCTTCCCTTCCCCTCGGGGGTG
>VZTI01001213.1:625377-646704 GCA_013397865.1 Struthidea cinerea | reverse complement strand
GTGGGGCGACACAGCTGGGCCGCCCCCGGCTGCGTGGACGGGGGCGAGGAGGGGGAGAAAGGAAGAAGAGAGAAGAAAAAAAAGCCCCTCATCCCCTCGCCCCCTTCCACCCTGATCTTTAATGCATACCTTCCCTCGGCGCCGCTCGCCCCTAATCCTATGGGATCAGCGGGCCCGTGGAGGCCCCCCGGGGTCCCCCCCAAGAAGTGATGGCTTTATAAGGGGCCCGGAGAGAGAGGGGATGCAGTGCCCACCATGGCCTCCAAGCTCAAGGAGCGGAGGGTGAGTCGCCGCCCGCCTTGCGCGCACGGGTCTTCGGGGCCGCCAAGCGGACCTGACCCTGAGCCCTTCGCCGCCTTTCCCTTCGAAAAGCCCCCCCACAAAAAGCAACCACACCACCTTCACAAAAACAAGCCTGCCCTGCCAGGGCCGCCCGCGCAGTCGGGGAGCCACCAGGGCGGTGCGGAGAGGACCGGCCGCAAGAGCATCATCCTTCCCGACGCCATGTCGCGCCCGGCACCGCTGCTCGGAGCGGGGTGGGGATTGGCTTCCCTGGAGGGGTCGAGACCGGGGGCGGCTGTCCCGGCGAGACTGGATCCGTCTGCTTTCTCCTCCCCCACTAACGCGCCCCATATGTTTTGCAGAGGACGCCGGTTTCCCATAAAGTGATTGAGAAGCGGAGGAGGGACCGCATCAACCGCTGCCTCACCGAGCTGGGGAAGACGGTGCCCATGGCTCTGGCCAAGCAGGTAGGCGGGGGGGAGCAGCCCCTACGCCCTTTTCTCCCCGGTGCGCCGCGATATCCCCTCCGATACGGCGGGGTTAGGGGGCGGCCCGGCGGAACGCAGAACAGTCCCAGGGGAGAGGTGATGCCCACCTGCCCTGCCCGTTGCAGAGCTCGGGGAAGCTGGAGAAAGCGGAGATCTTGGAGATGACGGTGCAGTACCTGCGGGCCCTGCACTCGGCGGACTTTCCCCGCGGCCGGGAGAAGGGTAGGTGGGCGGGAGCGGCCTCACGCGGCCCCCGCCGGGTCACTCGCGGCGTGGGGGTGGCTTTCCCCCCTCCTGTCCCAGCCAGACCCTGAGGAGCTCGACTCCCTTCCCTTTCTTTTCCAGCAGAGCTGCTCTCCGAGTTCGCCAATTACTTCCACTATGGCTATCATGAATGCATGAAGAACCTGGTCCACTACCTGACGACGGTGGAGAGGATGGAGACCAAAGACACCAAGTACGCCCGCATCCTGGCCTTTCTCCAGTCCAAAGCGCGCTTCGTCACTGAGCCTCTCTTCACCTCCCTGGGCTCCCTCCCGGAGCCGGACTTTTCCTACCAACTGCACCCTGGGCCCGAGTGCCCCGGGCACGTCCACAGTCCCGCCGAGGGCGTGCTCCAGCCGCCCTCGGGGGGGCCATTCCCCTGGCACGGCGCCGCCCGCAGCCCCTCCCTGCCCTACCACCTGCCCAGCGCCACCGTACCCCTCGCCAGCCCCGGCCAGCAGCGCAGCACCTTCCTCTCATCCGTGCAGGGGCTGGACCGCCACTACCTCAACCTCCTCGGCCATTCCCACCCCAACGCCTTCGGGCTGCCCCCGGGCCAGCATCCCTCCATGCTATAGAGACTCGTCCCGCCTGAAAAAAATCCTATTTATGACCCTGGACACTGCGGGTTACACCCGGGCGCACGGGGAGGCTGCCGGGGGCAAGGAGATGCGCGGGGCTCCCGGAGGGCGAGAAGCCCCCGGGGGCCCAGATCTAACCCCGCCTGCCCTCTCCGAGGGCCTGAAGCTGCCCCCACCCGCTCGTCTTCCCACCTCCGGGTGCAGTGCCTGTACAAGTGATGCCTTGGAATAAACGTTTATACCCGCCGCTCCTTTTTGTTTCCGTGAGGGAGCTCCCTCGGTTGGCGGTGGGAGTCTCCCCACACATCCACCCAGGGCAAAAAAAACCTACGAGAGAGACGCAGTCAGCGAGGGCCAGGGAGGTTGCTGCACGCAGCGGCCGTGGCTGGCGCTTCGGGCAGGCGGGGCAAGGCGCGACGGGTCGGGTGTCGGTGCCGCCCGGCTTCTGCTCCCAGGCCGTCACCGGAGGCCGGGAGGCAGTCCCGGGGTGGCCCGGAGGTGGCGGATGCCCCACTCCCCCGCAAACCCCGCGGGTGCTGCCCTCCCTCGCGCCCGTGGAGGGGTGCTCCAGGGACACGTGTCCGAACGGCACCCGCATCTCCCGGGTGCTTTGCCAGAGAATTTCTCCTCGGCGCAGTTTGTTCCGAGGAGGATGAATAATGGTGAAGGCGCAGGACGGGGCGGGGAGGGCAGGCGGCAGCTGTGGGGTGCGGGGCGCCGAGAGTAAAACCAATGGAAGTTCCGGGAGCGAGGCCTTCCAGCCTCGCCGCCGGCGCGGAACGGCGGCATGGCTCCCTCCCGACGGGGCAACTCCAGACCCGCCTGAACCAAGCATCCCGGGTGTCTCCATAGCCTCAGGAAGCAGGGCAAGCCCGGGTATGCCCGGCGAGGCCGGAGCCGTCGAGGGGTAAATTAACTTATTCCAGTTGGGTGGGGAGGCTTTGAGGAGATTTGACCTGGGCTGTTTGCCCAGGTCGCGGCATGGGCTGACCCGCAATTTGTAAACCAACCCGACCCTTTATTCGGAGACAGACAAAAAGATCTTCCTTACAATGAGTAAAAAGTGGAATGTGTATCTTCCATTTAACCTGTAAATACAGGAAAAGCTCCTATCCCAGATTAGTGGGGAAGAGGTCACACGGCGGGATGATTGTGAGGAGCCAGCTAGGGAGGGGAGAAAAACACCCCCATTTCCTCGGGACACCTTTAGGATGGTAAATCCAGAGAGAACCCCTCTTTTGGTCAGTGTACAAAGAACAATATGGACTCAGCCAAACACATTCAGCAGCAGGAATGGCTGGTGCCTATTATGAAAACACGTCAAACACTCATTTTTACCAGCACTGGGTGCAGAATATGGACAAAATGCTACATTACTTTTACTCTGTTTGTATTAAGCTCTTGTGATCCTGCTTTGTCAGTGAAGCATTAAGGATATGGCATTTTCCTGAAAATATAAATATATTCAGCATTTTGGTCCCTGTTAACCAAATTTAACAAAACTTTCCTTTGCTAAGTAGATTTTCTCTCCAGGATTAGTAGAGGGCCACCATGGTCAAAAACGGGGCCATTTACATATAATTTTGCAAACTCGCACTGGTCCATGACAGTCTTTGTCTCTGCAATGTTGCTATCCTGGATTTTTTTTTCTTTTTTCTTTTTTCTTTTTTTTTTTTCCTTTTCATTTTCATTTAGCTGTGGAGGATAAACCCCTCTTTGGCTTTACAATGACTTTAGGATAAAAGTCACCCCTCCCTCCACTCTTTCAAGGCTCTGAGCTCATCCCCCTGCTTTTGGCCCTGAAATTATTTTGGAATTTGCTAAAGTCAGCTGTACCAGGCATGGGAGCTGAGCTGTCTTCCCAGCTCGGATCCACACCTGTGTGCCATGCTCTGTGCCCACAGGTGGATCTGCATAGGCAATGGGGCATAGAGCTCCCTTGTGGCAGACATCCCCTGTCTTTTGACAGAGGTTCAGCTCACTTGTCTTTATTTTATTTTACATTTCTGTGCCTATAGGACAGAGACTTTTAGCTTTTTTTCCCCTTGGATTTATTTTAGCTCTGCCATAAGCATCATCTTCCAACTTTGGTGGGAGCAGGTAGGAGCTGGATGTCACCTGTGCTGGGCCTGTTAAAGGCTGTACCTGGGCCCAGGTGGGGTGCCTGTCTGGGCTGGCAATGCTCATCATCTGGCATAGGAGTGCCATTTACTGGTGTTCGGCAGCAGCTACCACAGGGAATGAATAAGGGGGGTTGCTCCTGAAAATAAACTACTTTAATTCCCAAAGCCCCCAAAACACTAGATTCTGTGTTATGCACCTGCTTGGCTAAAAATCTTAATTGTGAATGATTTGCTCTATCATGTCGTATTCCTTTCCTTCAGCTAGCATCTTTCTCTTCCTTATACTTTCACATCTCTTTTGCCACAGTTTGCCTTGCTTTCCTTTCACATGCCTTTCATGTCATCTTTTCCACCTCTTCTCCTTGCTATCTGAATTCCTCTTTTCCTCACACCTTCCATGACCTACATCTACTGCAATTCTTCTCACTCCAGAAAACAGTTGTACAGCATGGTCACACCTCAGTAATTTCTTTATGTTGAGAGCAAATAATCAGGTTGGGATCAAAGGACAGCAAAATTTGAGTTTACAATTCTGCATCTGATACTGACTCTCTCTTGCTATTTACTCAGAAAGTAGAAGAGTTTATGTCGATCTTTGTAATATTGCATTATTGAGAACATCTCCAAATCCCTAGTTTATCTCAAGGATTTATTTGCATTATAATTTAAATAAAGCATCATCAATTAGATCAAAGAGACATAAGTTTATGCCTGTGCATAAACTTTCCATCTTAACGCTTTATGTTTTCAATAGGTAACAGGCAAAGCCTGGAAGGAAATTCTACTGTCTCATTTAAGTAAAGAATGTTTATGGACTTTAAGCACATACAACACAGATCAGAACTCTTCTTTCTTCCCATGGTTTTGCACCAGTCTGAATGCATTATTCAAAGACCTGGGGGCTTTGCTGGTAGCACCACACTTGAGTTTGCAGAGCTGATGCCACTGAACAAAGTCCCCAAATTCAGGACAACGCAGTCATTTTTGGGGCATCTTATCAATCAGGTCAGTAGCTAATTAGAAAAGAGAATTTTTATTGTGCTTTGGGTCAGTGAACATGCTTGCAGCACTGGACCACAAACAGTTGCATCAGCACATCTATAGGGACTGAGCCATGAGTTTGGAAGAAGCACCTGAGGGAAAGAGAAGGAACTGCACCAATGAAGGTTCTTAATTACAGATCTGTTCCAGTAGGGATGCACACTATAATTGGCTTCCTAGTGGTATGGATAGGATCCCTTTCCCATGGTGAAGATCCTGCCAGTTTGTAAGTCTTGCGGTCCCACTGCTCCGTGGAATGCTGCTGCTATTCCTCAGGCTCAAAGGTACCCTAGGGTAGCCTGCACGATTTGACCAGGATCGTGCCAGAAGTGCTTAGGAGAGCAGAAGGTCTTAGGTGCCAGGGTACAATGATCACCCCAATCAGATCAGCTTCTTACCCTTCTACCATATCTTGGATAGAATTAAATAGTGCCTAGAAGCCCAGGGGGATTGTTTTTCCCATTGTAAAGTGAATCAATTATAAGGAGGAGGAAACCTTCTGTTTGCCTGTGGAACAGTCTGCGTATTAGACACATGCTACTGAAGCAGCTGCAGGCTTGTCCAGCAACCATTTTGCAAAGGCAGACTTTTGGAAAGAAACCCTCCAGCCAACAGTTCCATATTTGCTGAGATGTAGCATCTGATCTCACAGATTTGCCTCCTGCTTTGGTGAGTGTCACATCATCATGTCTATTTCTAGCAAACTTTCCTGCATAGCGTGCAAAGGCTGTTTTAGGAAAAGAACACTGAATTCTTTTGAAGAGAAAAGTGATTATGGAAAGAAGTATAGGAAAAGGCATTTTAATATGTATGTAAGGTTGAAACTCAGATACCCACCCACGTAACATACTGCATATAGAGTGGCATATTAAAACAAACAAAACTCATTCTAAAAGATGAGAAAAAGCAACATTGAAAACTATTGGATGAAACATCACATGGGAAGAAAGAGGAGTATTTTGGAAGATTCCAACTCAGAATATTACATTCAACTTCAGAAACAGATTGTTTAACATTCATCTTCAAGCTACAGCAACTGAAATGTGCATTATGCTTCATCAGCAGTAATACAATTAATTAGGCTGAAAATCCCCACTTTTGCTAACAAGAAATCTAAACTTTAGAAGGTATGCTCTGAAAAGTTAAAGGCAATTTAAGTTTTAACTACTGTAAGAATACAACACCTCCAAGTGCAGTCCTAGTCTACGTAATGATTGTGTAATTAAAAAAATTAGGTCCTTCAAACAAGGGAGTCCTTCAAGGCAACAGGGAATTCATTACAGGGTCTGTGACTCAGTTCTTATGCTTTTGGTGAACATTATGAAGTTATTTTTACCCCTTCTGAGGGCTTAATCCAGAGCATGTAGAAGGATTTACACCAGCTCACCCTGTAGTACTTTAGAGAATCTCAGTCTCCTACTAGCTTTGTGGAAACCAGGTGGTGCCTGAGCTCAGAGCTCATCTCTGTCTCTTGTGAATTCCAGCACCAAAATTATGCTTTCAGTCCCATAAAGGGTGCAGGTATTTAGAGTAGGGCGCAGCCCAACTGGAACCCTTAAGACCAGGATCACGGCAAAAAGTGCCTTCATTGTGATTCAACAGCCTTTGCCTCCATCTCCCTGGCCTTAGTTCCTAGCCTGAGGCTTAGACATCCTTCTAGGAAGTTGAAGTCTCAAGGACGAATGCTAAAAACTGTGTCCTTCTTTGGGGGTACCTTCTCATAACCACTCTGCCCCTACGAAGCAATTTCTGTGTTCTTTGAAGGAACCACTGTGCCTTGGTTCAACCTTTCAAAGGAGACATTAGATGGTAGTCTGCCAGGGGAGGGTTTGATCTCAAGACATCAACTTGAAGAAGATGTTCAGTTTCGAGTCACAAGCAGGAGGTTGTGACATGGTTTCAGTGGTTTCTCAGTGCTAGGGAGGAGTGGAGACTGTGGCTTTTGCACTTCCCTTCATTCTCCTCCTCTGGAGGTATATGGGATCATGTGCATACCATCGTGTACTACACACATTATACAGGCCTTTTTCCACAGCACACCTGGATTCAGTTTAGTTTTTCTCAGTAATTCCTAGTCTGGTTTGGTTGCTACTTGTTTAAATGTGGCTTTACTAGATCCCCATAGCTTCCCATGCATGCTACATCAGTGCTGTTCCAGGGGAAGAATTCACAGAGATTAGCCTTTAAAGGTCAGTCTTTTATGACTAAGATATAGGATTGGTGTTTTTTATTTTTTCTCCCAAACAAAAATGTCCTTTAATGTATCCTAGGGCAACCTCATGGTTTGATACACCTGACAGGTTTTTGATACACCTGTACAACCTTACTCACTACAAGAGGTGACACCACAATAGCTGAGAGTAAAGGTTAGGGTATCAAGTTTTTCTCCTAAAGGTGGTAGTATGGAAATAATTTACCCTTACTATCAAATTGCTGGGGTTTCAGGACTGGGATCTGTAGAAGGAACAATAACTACAAAACTTATTGAACAAACCCCACATGGCTTCAAACTGAGAAAAGCGTAAGAGGGATCACTGAGAACAGATTACAAAATTTCAAGAACCTCAGGAAACCCTGAGACAGTACGTATTCCAAACAACACAATTATATATTGGAATGTTCTAAGGGAATCAATTTAATCCAAGTCTTTCATATTCCACTACAAAATGCCTTTTTATCATAGGACGTAATAATAATTTTTCTATGCCACGAACTTTTTTTTCATACAATACATTCTACTTTCTTAAAGAAATGAGAAAAAATGACTCTTGGAGTTTTATTACTGAAATAATTGTAATAATTATTGCTGTAATAATTGTAATTGTAATTATTATTGTAAATTTTCTTTGATGTCTGGAAAAAAGTAATTGGAAAAAAAGTATGAGCAAGCATACATAATTTACTGCATAATGTCAAAACCTGTTAGACAGCAAAGATCTAGGAAAACTAGTACAATTATGATGAAGGTACCACTGTTTACAAGTCACCATCTGCAGAAAAGAGAGTATGTTAAAGCAAACAAGAGACTCCTACATGCTTGTTACCTCTGTGCATGTACTGTACATATATCCTTAGCTAGTGCAGGTGGCAAAGCTTCCTGGACATCCATGAAGCTATAGTTGCTTCCACAAGAAGAAATGGTGGAGTTGCATCATCAGAGAGCTTGCCAAATAGGTAAGCGATACATATTTCAGTGGCTCCTCATGCTCATTTTATTAGTTCAACTCTGCAGTCACATGTTTATAAAGATGTATGGGAAGAAAATAACTTAATCTTGTCTTAAACACACAATTATGCTGATCATGAAAGTGAAGTCGGGTATAGAACAGGTCCTTCTCCCTCTGGTACTCAGTGCATAAAACGTTCCTCCAAGAGAAGACTCTGCAGCTAGGCACAACAATCCACATTTAAAGGAAAGGCCAACCTCCATCCGTGTGCATATGGAGGAGCTAATCCAACTCTAAGAGGTCAAATGATCTTTTCATGGTGAGGAGGTTCCAAGCAGCAACATGGCATGCTGTTCTTTACCAAATATTACATCTTCTCAAAAGCTATTTGCAACTCTCCATGCTGCATCTTTGTATCTTCTTTCCAGGAAATTAGTGTAGAATCATAGAATGATTTGGGCTGGAAGTGACCTTAAAGATCATCTAGTTCCAACCTCCCTGTCATGTGCAGGGACACCTTCCACTAGACCAGATTGCTCAGACTTCCAGCCATCCTGGCCTTGAAGACCTCCAGGGATGGGGCATCCACAACTTCTCTGGGCAATCTGTTTCGGTGCCTCACCACCCTCTCAGTAAAAAGTTTCTTCCAAATATCCAATCTAAACCTACTTTCAGTTTGAAGCCATTCTGCGTTGTCCTGTCACCACATGCTCTTGTAAATAGTGTCTCTCTAGCTTTCTTGTAGGCTCCCTTCAGGTACTGGAAGGCCACAATTAGGTCACCCCAAAGCCTTCTCTTTCCCAGGCTGAAAAATCCCCATTCTCAGCCTTTCCCCGTAGGAAAGGTGCTCCATTTCTCTAACTAACTTGGTGCCCCACCTCTAGACTTGCTCCAACAGGTTCATTCCTGTGCTAAGGACCCCTGAACCAGATGTAGCACTCCAGGTGGTGTCTCACCAGAGCTGAGTAGAGGAGCAGAATTTTCCTTGATTTTCTTAGTCTCTTGTATGTCACATACAGTTAGCAACTGTGTTACAGTCAGCTTTGCTTTGTACTCCCAGAAAGAGCTTTTACCACCCCTTCACAAAGCAACTTACACTATTGGATATGGCAAGCAACAATAGTGCAAAAGGTAAAAGATGTGCATCCCTAGGAGAAATGTATGACATAGCTAGAAGGACAGGCAACTGGAAGAACACAAATGCTGTTCTGCTAGTCATGGCAATATTCTATGTTAATTTATAGCAGTTTTGCAAAGGGGTTTTTGGGCTGTATTTGGCCAGCTTTTTATGAAGCTCTTCCAAAGAAGATTTATAATCAATTTGCCTTTTCAGATTAAGATCAAATAGAGAGAGAGAATGCTAAACTTCTTCCTGTTTTAGCAGGAAGTTACAGGGATTTTGAGACTGGAGCTCTGGAACAGAGAGGTAACTCCTGCTGCCAGTATCCAGCTTCCTAAAGGCCTTTCAAAATGTTTTCCAGGCATTGTAACTGCAAACAGAAAAAAACCCAAACATTTCTTTATTTCAGGAAAACTACAACAATTTCGTAGGGCACAGAATGCCTTTGAGCATCCAATCATAGCTGGCCAGGACATAAGATGAGGACATATTATGCTTTAGGTCCACAAATGCATAGGCAGAGTGCTGGCAGGTTTCATTCCTTACCAGACTAAAATACAAGGATGGTATGGGACCAGTTGGACTTTTTCATTCATGTATTTGGAAAAATTACTTTGTTATAAAACAAGACCATACCACAAAGGAAAAATCTTTTAGTGGTCTGATAATAGAAGAACATACTGAAATTTATTACAATCTTACATAAAACTGTTAGCTGTCTCAAAGATAAAGGTGTGAGAATGAATTAATCATTCTAAGCAATCTTTCTAGTCAAGTGGGATAAACAGGCACCTCCAGAGGATAACTTATCAAACTGATTTTATTTTCTCCCTTAAAAAATAAGTAGATTTTCCTTGGAATATATATCTTTCCCCTTTGAATTTTGAGGGAAGGTAGGATCAACAGGTCAGATTCAGATATACAAGTAGGGGAAAAATCAGCGCAGCTGAATCCCACCCTCATTGCTGCCTGGCAAGTAGTCTAATTTATCTGCTCAGATATTTCAAATGGGCTAGACATCTCCATGCTAAAACATTGCATTTAATTAAAAAATATATCCCATTTTCTGTGTGCCTGTTACACAGTCAGAAGGTGTAACAAGTCCAGCCACTGAACTGAAACAGCTGATGAAAAATCCCAGGTGACAAATACTTTTGACATACTAGTTGCATGCACTGCAGAACAGGTGGAAAGATTTTATGTGGGGAAGAATGGGTTATTTACCATTTCCCTCCAGCAAGCACTGTTTCAGACAAAATTGTTAGCCATCCACTGATGGCCAGTGTCCTTTCTCCATAATTTGGTTGTCAAAATGTCAGGCTCAGAACCTTGAGCCCCTTCATGGCACTGGTTTAGCTCTGAAATGTCTGCATAATTACAGCCATGTAATTACGTAACATGTAATTCCTCTGCCACCTTTGCCACCATGAAGAACTCTATGTATAAAACATCTAC
Organism: Struthidea cinerea; assembly: GCA_013397865.1. Taxonomy (NCBI): domain Eukaryota; kingdom Metazoa; phylum Chordata; class Aves; order Passeriformes; family Corcoracidae; genus Struthidea; species Struthidea cinerea. The sequence continues at coordinate 636,183 of VZTI01001213.1, read as the reverse complement.
ATGTAAAACAAGAAAATCTATATTCTTAAGCACATGCATACTAGGGGAGAACTTTGCCATTGCTTTAAATGGAAATAAATTCTCCTCTCCTCTCCTCTCCTCTCCTCTCCTCTCCTCTCCTCTTATTTACTTAAGTTTTTCAAGTGCCAATAGCCCTGAGAGCATTTCTAGTGCATCACAGTTCTGACTTGCCATATATTTATTTATGACCTTTATCAATGACAGATGAGAAACTGTACATAAATTGCATGGTGATCATGTGGCATGGGTAATTATCCACTAGAGATTGGGAAGGGAATATCAGACGACTTCTCATCTAAAACAGAATTAGAAAACAGGTTTATAGTGATATACCAAGACAAAGTTGTAAATGTACCTTGGTTAAAATATATACCTGCAGTACTATCTTAATTAATGGAGAATCCTAGGGTTCAGTTAATTTAACAATCAAATACATAGAAGTTTTTTTACACAGAAAATATGTACTAATATTTCTATATTTCATTAATATAGGATCCATATTTCAGCTGGAAAATCTCTCACAGAAGCTGAGCAATCAGCCTCTCTGGGTATGGTATAGTAATGTACTAGCTTGTGTGTATGAGGTCTTATTATAGAGATGTCAGTTTTAGTTTGAAACATAAACATATTTTTATTTATACATTAGTGCTTATAGTGATCAATGACCATCTGTGCAGTATATTAGAATTTGGTTTTGATCAGTAGAAAGCAATTATTCATAAAACTNTCCTCTCCTCTCCTCTCCTTTTTCTTTCCTTCATTACAGTCACTGAAATTTTACCAGCTCTGGCTGCTAACATGAGCGAAGAGAATAATGCTCTGTTCTCATAAGCGTACTTAGGAACTGGCATTTCATTACAAACAGATCCATCATAGCATAGCCAATCTTTAAACGCATCTTTACAAAAAGAATTTATTATTACTTAGAATTCATCAGCAACCAGTTTTGGCGCTGAAGCCTGTGCTTTGTGCATTTTAGAAAGAAAGATTATGCTTAGACAAGGTGCTATTTTGGTGCTGAACCCCTCACTCATCCAGTTTCTTTCCATTTTTGGAACAGTGCAACATGTTAGAACACAGTTTCACAACCACCGTTTTTTCCCTATGATATTTGCCCACACCTGACCAGCATGTCAGAATCACAGCTGAGCTTCTTCATAATCTTAAATTATTGGCTTCTTTTCAGAGTAGACAATGCCTGGCATTGGGAAAATATGTGGAGCTCAAGGAGTAGCCAAATGTCTCACAAACTCCTGAAAACCCAATGTGTTGCCCCTATAACTAGATTTCCAGGGCTATTTCAGACTGCTTGTCACACCTTCCCTCCATACCCTAAAAGACTGTGTCATGATTGTAATCCAACTTTAAAGAGAATGTAATGACACTAAATTATAGAATCATGAAATATCCTGAATTGGAAGGGACCTACAAGGATCATCAAAGTCCAACTCCGGGCCCTGCACAGGACAGCCCCAACAATAGATAATGACTATTTTGAAGAAAAATAGGAAGTAATTCTAATTATTAGCCAAATAACTGTGTATTTATCCAGCAAACTCCCAGCAAAGTCATTGATGACTTCAGAAATTTTTCTAAGGATCATAATTAACATGCTAATAGACACCAGACTGCTAAACGATGCTTGCTCAGATAGAAAATCCTATGAGTGAGGGATAATAATGGAACTTCAGGGATGTCACCACTCATCATGGTTCAGCCTTATTGTTACCATGATTTCCAGGGCTGTATTGTCTTACTACTTCAGCATAAGATATATGGTCTCCTGAGAGAGACACGGAGAGTTAACTCCATCTCAATCTTCAAACTCCTTCTTTATCACTGCATAGTGTTTATTCAGTAAGCTTAAAATGCTCCTGCATAGCTTGAGGCAGAAAAAGAAACCAATGGAAAAAAACTATCAAAAAGACTCTTCCTTTTATCATGCTGATACACTTTCTCCTTGTGGGTTGTCTTCTGGTGCCTTCAGAGGCCTCTACAGATTCAATATATCACAATATCACAATTTCCATGTGGTCCCAATGATGTATTCCAGGACCCAGTATCATCCTGAAGTTTTCCAGGAGATGAGATTAACCAGTTGACTGATTAGAAAGAGCAAGCAGAACCCTACTGACAGAGGAACCCAAGTCAAGATTAACTAGATGATCTTTAATGTCCCTTTCAAACTAAACCATTTCATGATTCCATGGTTACTGCCAGGTTGCAGTCCAAAATTCCTCTAATTCCTCATTTCTCCTTTTTTCTGCCATTCTTTAGACCATAATGTAACTATTACTTTGTACTATGGAGTAGATCACATAGTTTCCACGCTATTTGTCACTATATCCAACTATTCACTGCTCAAAATTTATGCCAGTGGAAAAAATAATGCAGATTATGCATTGTTGATAATGCAGTGTTGACCCTGCAAGGATTTGCTCATAAGCTCAGCCTAATGCACATGGCTTCCTTTACTTTACTGAGTGCTGCCTCATTCAGATTTCAGAGGAACCACATTGTAGAGGAAAACTAGATTGAGGTAAAGTGTTGATATCACAGAGATATCATAGGAGCTGGCAGGTCTGGAAAAAAATAGTGGTCATAACGGTACATTATTCCAACCTAACAAGGACAATATCCCTGAAAATGGCCAGGACAAAGAATAATTTCCACAAAATTGCCATCCTACATGCTTGGAAGTAGGACCTCAGCAGTAGCCCTGAGCTTTTCTACTGAATTTTAACCCAGAGGGATCATAGTCAGCTCTAACCCAGTGGAAGACAAGCTGTTCTTCAGGACCAAAAGAAGTAGCATTGCAGGAGCAAGACACCTGTTTTTCTGTACCTGCCCAGGTTATCTTCCATCTACATTTTTTGGATCTGCTTATTTGCCTTCTATTTCTGTGCATCATTCTCCTCTTTAGACTCAGATCCCAGCCTGAACTGAGGTCTCTCATCAAAGACACTAAGCAGCCCTTTTATGAAAGAGAAACAATCAGTTTGCTCCTAACTCTTTATTCAATCATGAGGTCTCTCCTTAACAAAATACCAGAGCCTAGGCAAGTGAGCAACAGTCGTTACTGTAATACCTGCCAGTACTATTTCCAGTGATTTTAATTCTTAAAAGGTAACCACAGGTGGGGTGTTGCCAGGCAGTACTGTTTAAGCATGACAGATCAGATGTTGTTCTGATTTATAACCTCTGTCAGCTCAAGTGAACGCAGGAGCTGGCAGCTTTGCACCTCTGAAGGGCAAGATGCCCAGATAGAACATGTTGGCAGGCGTGCCTGCCTTTCCATCCACCTCCTGCGCGAGCGTGCCTTCCCAGTGCCGCAGCACCACAAAGCGGGTGCAAAGCAGCTTTTAGAAAGATGAAGCACCTCCAGGTGGTTAAGGGCACAGAGCTGACGCAAATGTCTGTGGAGGGCATAACCGCAGTCCGGCAGGGTTAAAAGCGAGGCTATCCAAATTCATCCAAGACCTGCAAATCTCGAAACACGTAAACCCTACATGCATCAGATAAAGAAGCCAGAAAGAAAGGTGCCCCCTAATGAGTTTTTTTTGCGCTTGGGTGAGCGAAAGGGCTGCTTCAGGAGGCTAATAACTGAAAACCTTCCAGGCTTTTGTCCGGAGAAATGGCAGGCACTTTCCATCCCTTTGAAAAAAAGAAGGCCTTTCGGAGTCTTCACGAGAGATGTGGATTTTAAGGGCGACCTTAGGTCATACAGAACTAATCAAGCGAAAACAATAAGAAAATTAGACTGACAGTCAGCAAGTATCTGAGGACTTTATCAAAAAGAATTAGGAATGGACAAATTCACTGGGAGCAAAGGATCAGATCTGCAAGGTGGCATTGTGTGGTGGGATTAAATTATTTATTCATTGTTAATTTATTTATTTATGTATGTGCAAATGACCTAGCTGCTGCAGGTGCTGAGGAGTTTCTGAAAAGGCCCAGTTTTAGAGCCAAGGCTAGAATATTGGTCCATTTAACTCATTCTTTTCCTTAAGGCGATCAAACAGTGACTTTTATCTAGGAGATAGAGGAGGAAAACCATATGTGTACTGGGAATGATGCGGGGTCTGAGCAGCACTAAGTACCCAAGTATTCCAGTCTCATTCAAGAATGCTGTGCAGTTTAATGTCCAGCAAATTAGCAAATGAATGCTTATGTCAATATGTGAAAAATCCCTAGTTGGTTTAAACAGATAAAAAGCCTCTTGGGAAATGGCAGAAAATGCAGGCTTTCTCTCCTTGTCTTTTTTAAATAAAGAAAGAGAAACAGTACTTACTACATTTTCCCCCAAATTACAAAAAGTTGCCGAAAACACCAACAACCTACATGGATGCTGGATCTTATACATACACGAAATTTTTCCAATGCTGCTGCTGGAAAAATACAAGAATTTTTTGCACTCTTTGAATCACATATTTACTATTCGGAAGGAAACAGTTAAAATCTGGGACAGTTACAGAGCCTGTAAGATGCCACCCTGCTACTACTCTCTTAAAGGCACAGGACATCAAAAGCCCTGGAGAGGGTCTGTCTTTACATTTGTCCCTGATTTATAAATCCTGCCTTGAAGATGAAATCCACAAACGCCTCCCATTTTTTTCTTCTCTACATTTAACCATTTATAGGAAAGGGTAAATTGTCATCTCATGTTTCCCTTGACCCAGCAGAGCAAAGCCACAGTGGGGACTCTATGTATGACATGACCCTGGGGAAAAAAGGAACACGAGATCTCAGCATGGGGGTTGGAGGCAAGAAGTCACACATATCGAAAATGACAGCGTCACATCAGTTAATGCCATGTGATAAGGGAGTCCTGCTGGGGTTTATGTCCTTCTGCAGAGATATGCTTGTAGGTTGGCTGGTAAGGAAGATTTTTTAATGACTCCAGAAAGGGGTTGTAGATATTTGGTCAGGAAAGATCATAATGGATTATCTTTCTTCAAGACAAGCATCAGCCATGCTGGGGACCATAAAACTGCCCCATGAGACACATCTTGGAATCAGACAGGCAAGGTTTATGCACTTCTGCTTTGCACACGGTATTTCCCTCTTCTTGGCCATATTTAGGCCTCTTCTCAAAACCAGTCTTCATCATGTCATATTGGAGAAAGGGCTACTAAAGAGAAAAATAGAGGGCATTTTAAAGAAGAAGTGGTTTTAATATTACTAAATTTAAAACATTACCTCAGATTAGAAGTTCAATGAGCCAATTTTTCAAGCCATGCAAAAAAGAAACACAGGCCATGCAGCAAATCTGCTTCCTCTGTGGAGTGATAAAGTCTTCCTGCCTCCCTTGAACATAATGTGTGAGTACGAATTCAGTGATGATGAATGCCAGCATGTCACTAATACACTACCACTTGCCTTCTTCAGCCCACTGAGAGCTGTGACACACAGTAAGCAGGGTGGCTGCTGACCTATGTTCTTAGTCTATCAGCTGGCAGGGTGCCTTTTAAAATGGCAAGACCCAAAGCAGGGTTAAATAGCACTGAGAGTTCAGCAGTGTCAGGAACAAGCAGCACAGGCCAGGCCTCTTCTTGGTCATCATTTCAAATGGATTGAGTCCCAGCTCATAAGAGAAATACTTATTATCATATGCAAGGGCATGATCTAGTGTTATGACTGAATTTCTTGTCCCCAAGACTATCCAACTCACCTTCTGTGTTGTCTCTGACTTCAGCTATATTGACAATGTTTCACAGTTTATCTCATGGGCAAACTTCATTGCTACCTGCCTACTTTTGGTGTCACAGACATTAGATAAAATATTAGTATTTCCATTACTATTATTAATATTGGAAGTAGAATACTTTCAGTATTATGTTCTAATTTTTCCACCTTTGGTGTGGTGTTCACTTTCCAAATTGTGTGGAATAAAAATTCCTTTTTTGCTGTTAATTAAGATGTTTTGCTTAGTGTCTTACTGATGTTTTACACAGGAGAGCCAAACTGGCCATGAGTCCTTCTTCTGTTGGAGAAACAAGCTGGCTACCTACCTAAATGGAAAGAGCTGCCTCAAGCCAGAATGGAAATATGACCTTCTGCAGGCAGGGCTCACGCAGGACCAGAGGGAGGACAAAGGAAAAGGTGACTTAAAGTGTCCCAGCACCCACCAGTACACTTTGCTCAGGGATGCCCAGGAGACCTTCCCCTTTGCTCTATTCATGTGCTATTGCTTGCTGTACGCACAGCCACCATTCAGTAATGTTTTCTGGTAGCTGGTAGCCCAGACTGCCTCATGGAGCAGCAGTACAGTAGATGACAAAGACACTAGGCTCATAGGGTTAATAAATGAAATATGGGCAAACTAAAGCAGGGAGACCTTGCTGCTTCTGGAGCTCTGCACAGTTAAATGGGCAAGGAGTTGAATTCACACAACTCAATCCCAAAAGAAGATTCTTCCAGGAACCACAGGATTCTGAAGCTTAGCCTTGAACAGGATCCCATCAACTAGTGCCATTGTCATTAACTACCAAGTTGTACTGGATGTGGTTGCAAATTACAGGATATAAAATTATTAGAAGTTTTCATAGCCTTTCATGTAGAGTACAAGACTGAACTGAAAGTATAGATCACATACTGCTTACTGTTATTAAATTCTGGCTTCTCTAACATCTGTGTTTGTTTCAGTTTCCTGTTGTTAAAAGAACTCTTTCCTTCAGAGATGCTGTGGACAAGTATGTGGGATGCTAAGCTCAGAGTTAGTATGGCTGTGCTCTAATACCATCTTTTCACAGCCCTGAAGGATGCATGCAGGCACAGTTTCTGCTTCTGTTTTCATGTACATAAATCAGAAACCTGAGCAACTATTGCTTTTGTATTTAAGATGTATCAACTATTATTATTATTATTATTATTATGCCATTGGTTTAGGATGTAGACCCACAGAGCCGTTCTGCCTAGACCTTCTCAGCACCATCCCAGTTCAGGCAGCCAAGGTGTTGAAATCCCTTGCATCTTCACAACACTGAAGGTGAAGGATGGTATCAGAGATTTTCCCAGCTGGATTTTACACTAACCTTCAAGGAAGAGTCACTTCTAAGTGAGACAAACCAGAATATTATGTTACCTTTCCAATGAAAATTTTATCTCCTTGAAAAAAGACTTTTCCATACAGATCCACAGATTTTACTGAAAAACAAAGATTTCTTCTTAATAAGAAGCAGACAAAGTCATTTAAATGTATGATAACTATTGTTTTAGCATTTTTCAGCATAAAGGCTAAAGAGGGAAAAATGCACAAGATCATAAAAAGACGTGCAAAAGTAGAACAATGTTAAGAAAGACATTATTACAAAATTCCTGTCAGAGCTGAACAGATAGTTTACATTAATAAATACATCAGAAAGTGACCCAAAGAACCCTCCTTAGAGAATAGGAACTCTGACTTGGCTGATCAGACATTCAGCAACACAATGACTAAGGTGGCAAGTGCAATGCAAATCTGCCCTTTGGGATCTGGTCTGTGATGACGGCTGGTACCACACAAGTGCTTTCAAGATCCCTTTATATTTTCCCTACCACTCAAGATGTGCAAGTTCTGAAACTGAAACACTGCATTAATGCCTAGCATCAAAAGTCAGAGGGTCCAAGACCCTAGGAGCATTCTGAACTAGCAACATATCCATTCCTTCAAACTCTGCTTAGCCATAAAAAAATACAGACTGGACTTCTTTCAAATATTATAATATTAAACAAACTGAAATATGTTTGTGGAAGGAAGGATGAATTTTTAGTATACTTACTGTGTGGCTGGTCACAATTGCTGTTGCTCTTTTATATAGTCTTCTGAACAGTGTCTGAGATAATAGATACAATACAGACAGCAGGGAGAGGTCCAGACACCCAGCAGCTCAGCCCTATTCAGGTGTTTTCAGGAAATGAAACAGGGAATTAGCTGTTTGGCTGGCACAGATGCATATTGCAGCCCTCCTCTCAAGGGAAGTGGTCTGGTAGAATTTGCTTTGGTTTAATTTAAAGGGAAGACAATGGAGGAAAAGAAGTCACAGAAGCAAATTATCTTGCTGGATACCATCAGAACAGAACCCCTTAAAAAAATCTACACAAGTAGCAGTACTATTCTAAAGAAACTCTACCCTTTCCAGAGACAATGTATATATTGTTTCTCATACTTTGATCTGGAATAAGCATATGAAAATACAATTTATATACAATCAAATATTTTATAATTATTTGGAAGAAATTACATTTTCACATTTCATATGGATGAAAAGCTATCAGGGGAAAAAAACCAAAAAAAATTGCAGATCATTTTTTTCACATCTTACAGGAGGCTACTAAGTGGAAGGAAAGAGCTTCACAAGGTTTCTCTGACTGTCAAGATGCTGTTGCAAACACCCGAGAGTTAATTAAAAGTCAAGTGTAAATACACAGCAAGGTGCTTTGTCTAATTCAGAAAGCTGGACTAAATGATTCAAGAGTTTCTCCTAGAACTGTTATCATCTTCTACTCTTTTTTTTCATAAGACATCCCATCTAGATGATCTAGGAAAAAAAGGAAAAGAAAATAGCAGGTATGACATCACATATCCCTGGGATGGAGAACAGTCCTTTCTCCTTCTTTACAGAAACACAGGAAGTTACAGTGATAATTCAAAGTCACATTAAAAAAGCAGCATTAAATTATGAACTAACAGTGAAAAAAATATTTTATAGGCCTCGGTTGCTCTTGGTCTATTAGCAATTCATGTGCAAGTGTCTTAAAATCAGAAACAGAAATTAACTAGTTTATTTCTGTGTACAAGGCACATTAAATTACAGTTTGCTGATGAAGTGCCCAATTATGATCACCTAATTGTTACCAGTCACAGAGAAATTGAAGCAATTCCTATAGATCAAATTCTAAACTGTATGAGGTGGTACAACCATCCCAAGGGAGTAATGGCCTTATGCATGAGATGTACATGGTGTACTCCTGGCCCAGGGTGATTCTAGTGGTCATGCATCCACTGCTGATGCAGGTGAAATCAGTAGATCAGGCACCCAAGTGCGACTGTCTGCGCCTCAGGTCCCAGGCCACTAATGGCAATGAGAGTGCTGTAAGACAGCTGAGGGAAGTGGCAGGCTTATCTTCCCATGCTAAGATTCCTTGGTTTGTGATTGCTTCAGCCTTTCAAACTGATCTAGTCTGATTTATATGAGAATAAGATGAAGCAAATTGTGAATAGAAGAATTATGAAAAAGGCCAATTCCAACATCCCATTTACAATATGACTGTTTTAAACCTTTGGGTAGACTCACAACAAAATTATTTGCTTTTGCCTGGACTAAAACTAGATCAGAACACCCTGAGATGTGCACAGGTGAGGTTCAGCTGGGACACAGCACCTCACATACCTCTATATTTCACTGTCAGTAAAAAACAGTAAGGACTGGGAAAGACACACTGGCAAGTGGGAAGATCTATTGTGTTTCTATTTTTGTAACAGGCTTGCTAGGCATGCACTGCTGACCGCTGCCTGCGCATCCACGTGCTGCTGTCTGACGGCTCAGGAATGCAAGTGGGACAGAACAGTTCAAGCAGGACGTCAGCTCCAGTGGCTGTGCCAAGCAGCTCCAGCAGAGGCTGTGCTACAACAACTGTGCTATAGGCTGGAATGCGGTTCCTTTAGTGCACTGATTTCCAGCTTAGCTTGCCTCATGTCATCTGGGCATGTAATATGCTTGAGGGCGGAGGCTGGACCCTTCTGTCTGTCCCTTAGCCTCCCATTAAGATGGGATTTAAACCAGTTTTGGGTTTAAAAGATTTTACAGCAGCCTCAAGTCTGCTATAAAGTTTTATCACCTGGAAAATCTATCCCTTCTCCTTTTCCATCTCCCAACTTTGCCAGGCCGCACTCCAAAACAAGGCTCACTAGAGCCCAGTTCCCCCTGGGAAGTGAAGAGTTGCACCAGCGTGAGCATTCTGCCCAACAATGATTTCTTTGCAGAGGAGGAACATCCAGATGCAAACTGGAGTAGGTGTTTGTTCATTCAACGTCTACCCAACTGCATGAAGAACAGCTATGGTGGGGAAGATTTGACACAAATAAATAGCAGCAAATCTAAGCTTAAAAAGTAAGTGTACTGAATGGGCAGCAACATGGACTCTGGTTTAAGGTTATTCTCAGACATGTGCTAGATGAGATCTGAATGCTGGCCACGTCAATGTCATGAAATTCGCTAGGGGAAAGCCTTGTTGCCCCAAGGGTGGGATTTCTATCCATACTCGGAGTTGTCTGAACGGGATCGAGTTTCAGCTGCTGCTTAAAGCATCCGAGGCTATCTCACAGAAAACACAGCCTTCTGCATCTGACGGGATCTTCAAACTTTTCCAGCACTCCCACAATAACCAACCAACAAAAACATGAAATAAAAACAAAAACATGAACCAAAACAAAATCCAAACAAACAATAATCCCACAAACTCCCACAGTAACACAATAACTCCCACAGACACACAAAAAACCCCAAACCAAACGCCATATTCCCTCCCAAAACGCGCGGGGAAAGCTGGCGTGTTTCTTTCTGACTTCACGAACAGCTTATCACTGGGAGCAAAACTATTTCCTTCCTCCTCTCGCTCCTCAGTCCCCGAGGTCCAGAGAGGCGGGGTCCCGGGGACCCGGAGGGGCGGGGTCCCGGGGGTGCGGGAGCCGGGGATCGGGGGTGCAGAGGCCGGTGGTGGTCCTGGGGCTGCGGGGTCCCGGGATCCCGAGAGTGCGGGGGGGGATGGGGTGTCCCGGGGGTGCAGGGTCGCGGCATCCCGGGG
>VZTI01001213.1:621517-625280 GCA_013397865.1 Struthidea cinerea | reverse complement strand
CTCGGAGAGCGGCAGGAAGGGAGGAACATTTCCGTCTGAAACGTTTCTGCACCCGCCCCGCAAAACTGACCGACCGGGAGGGGCCTTTATCAGACCATCTGTACACCCCAGGCTTCACCGTCTCTTCCCACTCCGAGTACCCAGGATGAGGTGACGGCATAACGCATCCCGTCACTGCCAAAAGGAATGAAAAATAAATGTTGGAAAACCTAATTCTGATCTAAAACTTATCACAAACTCTTGGAGGACTAAGAAGGAAGCCAAGCCACAGATTTGAACCCTATTTGCTCGAGAAAGTGCTGCCGAAAGGCATCCTCCGTTTTTCTCCCTGTATTTCCACTTCATTTTACAGCTGCTGTGACTGAGGTCAAGTGATATGTCATTCTGTCAGATCACACAGCGAATCAGTGGCTCTTCCCGGATTAGAACAATTCCACACGGCCCTCTGAAAAGATTTGTAACAAATGTCAGAGCCAACCGTCCACTGTTTAAAGCATATGTTTAAAGCTCTTAGACATCTCTGTCAAAAGGTATTGTAAATATAGGGACAAAGCTAGTAAATGCTTCACTGTGGCATTTTAATAATGACAAACCAGAATCTAGCAGGGGTAAACATCCCTTAAACCAGGTCACCTTAAGCAGGGAGTATGTGCTCTGTTTTGGAGCCATTCCAAGAACATGAAAGGATTTGGTTTTTTATCCTCCAGTACTAAATAAAATGGTCAAGATACTAGTGGCTCACCACAGTAAGGTCACAAGGACAGAGGTCACAGAGTAACTTGAATATAACTTTCTCTGTCTTGCTTGTTAGCCATTGCTTTCGGGTTTTTGTTTCATTTTGGGTTTTTTGTTTGGGGTTTTTTTTTTTTTTTTTGGGTAATAAATAAAAAGGGGTTTTGAAATAGGACCTANTTTCGGGTTTTTGTTTCATTTTGGGTTTTTTGTTTGGGGTTTTTTTTTTTTTTTTGGGTAATAAATAGAAAGTGTGTTTGAAATAGTCGCTCAGTTATGGACAACACAGAAAAAAATGCCTAATGCTGTGATCTTACCATATTTCTTTACTAATGTCACCAAAATACTAGAAATTTAATTGTAGAAGTCTTGCATGTGCAGAGTAAACATGACTTAATGACTTTTAAGTGAAATCAAATACATAACAGCACCCCTTTATAATTTTTTCATGTTAATAGGAAAGAAATATTCCAGCTATTAAGAAAAAGACCATCACAAAGCCCATAAATGGCTCAGGTCCAACTGGAAACTTGCATGAGGTTTAGAAGGAGTGTAGAAGTTTAGAATGGTGTAGGAATGTGACTAATGTGCTGATTCTGCGAGCAAAACCTGAAAAAAAAAGCAAAGATAAAGCTGGGAAGACTAAGGGAACTCCTCTTTTGAAATCACAAGATGGGTCAAAGTTGACACCACCACTGTAGATAACATACGATACCTTCATCGTAAAATGTGAATTCATGCCATACTGTCATTCCCCTTGTGTTCTCTAAGAATCTCCTGGTCTCTCCGGGCTTCTCTCAGAAATATCAATCACATTGTGCCTCCTGTCCTGGTCCTTATGCTTGAAATGGTCTATAAAAAACATGTTTGTGAAGTAACTTGAGAAAATGCTAATTACTTTAAGATGCGAAAGGATAAGGACAAAATAAAAAACCATTGTCAGGCTGAACGTTTTTGGTAAACACCAAAACCTGCCAAATCTTGCAGAGATTTGCACCTTGCAGAGACCTCTCCTTGAAAACTCAAAGGAATGTTTATTTCTTAAAAATGTCAATGCTTTAAGGTGACCTAAAAAAGTCAGTAAGCATTTTAGGATGTATTCACTAATAGGCTAATGTCCTGCAATACACATGGTCCTTTCATAATGGATGAGTGCCTCTTTTCCGAACAGAGGGTCATAGAATGAGCGAAGCAAAAGGAGGTAGTGAAGGAAGGATCTGTGTGTAAAAACACATTGAACTCGGTGAGGGATTTTGGCTGCAAGTTTCTCTTCACTGAAGCTGGCTTCCCTCCAACCTTACCAATAAAATCTGGACAAGTTACTATATTGCTTTATACAGCTTTAACTTCAGCTCCATGCTCATCCCATTGCAGTGGGGATGGCATCCCCTGGCATCATAAAAAAGCCAATGTCAGCTTTTAAAATGCTGCCAGAGGTGAAGGGAGAGGAAAGGAGCAGCCCAGGAGAGAAGCTCTGAAACTCCAGCTGGATTTCTTGTGGATCCTACTGTGCTGGATTTTTTTTCTCCTTTGGTCTTCAAAGCCTTTTCCCCAAAATCCAGCATTATATACTATTTTCTCCTGTCTAGGTTTTGCACTGATATCCACAAGCTATGTGATACAGTGATGAGGTTTTATTTTAGTTCCTTTGTAAACTGCAAAGAGAGACCTTAAATGGTAAGTATGTAAACTACAAGTCTTCTCACAAGTTCCAATTAAGCAAGCATGACTTCCTGTGCCATTGCTGTTTCCTGATGCTAACCCATCAACATGTTTTTTCAAGGCAAAAAAATACTCCCATAGTGCTTTCAGATTTTGCCGTATTTTCTTACTTTGCATAATGCCTTTCTTCATAAATGGTCCATAACAGTATTAAAACTGGCAAAATTAGACCCCAAGATATTACTACCATAGCAATAAATATCCCATCAAATCACATACAACTTGCAAGTATCAGTCTGGTGATGAACATTACCAGCACACTTCTGGCTTTTTTTAAACAAATGAAAAAGTTGCCAAATGTCTCCACAGTCAGTTTATAAATAATCAGAGGATAAATTTATGTGCATTGAAAAACCCCAGGGGCACTAAATAAGTATTCTATTGGCTGGTAATGCCTGGGGTTGAGCTGCATTTGGAACACTTCTGCTACTTTAAATCTCTCGGTTTCAAGTACTTGGTGTCTCAGGAAGTTGTCTGCACGAGCTGAAGACCATGCCTTTTGTAGAGCTGTTTGGTTATACAAGTCATTACTCAGTAAGACATAGAATCATAGAATACCCTGAGTTGGAAGAGACTTACAAGGATCATCAAAGTCCAGCTCCTGACTCTGCACAGGACAACCCCAAAATCACATCATATGCCTGAGTGTTGTCCAAATGCTTCTTGAACATAGACAGGCTTGGTGCCATGATCATTTACCTGGGGAGCCTGTTCCAGAGCCCAACCACCCTCTCAGTGAAGAACCTTTTCCTAATACTCAATGTAAACCTCTGCTGACACAGCTTCAGGCCATTCCCTTGGGTCCTGTCACTGTCACCACAGAGAAGAGATCAGTGCCTGCCCCTCCTCTTCCCCTCATGAGGATGTTGAAGATCACAATGTCTTCTCTCAGTCTCCTCTCTTCTAGGCTGAAACAAACCAAGTGACCTCAGCTGCTCCTTATATGGCTTCCTCTCAAGGGCCTTCACCATCTTCGTGGCCCTCCTTTGGACACTGTAACAGCTTTATATCCTTCTTACATTGTGGCATCCAAAACAGCACACAGTACTCAAGGTGAGGCTGCCCCAGTGCAGAGCAGAGCAGGACAATCGGTTTGAGACACTCTCCCTTGCCTGGCTGGTGATGCTGTGCCTGATGCACCCCAGGCACTGCTGACTCAACTTGCCATTGACCAGGACTCTCAGATCTGTTTCCACAGTGCTGCTCTCTAGCCTCTCATTCCTCGGTCTGTATGTACACCCAGGGTTGCCTCATTCCAGGTGCAGAATCCAGCACTTGTCTTTCTTAAATTTCATGTGGTTGATGATTG
>VZTI01001213.1:584017-616517 GCA_013397865.1 Struthidea cinerea | reverse complement strand
AAGACCTGCAGCTGTATCAGGTTCACGCCTGAATATCTCAGCTTTAAGGTTCTAATAAAAACTCTTCTTGGACAGTAACACAGCATTGCTCTGACCTAGTCTTTCTACCTACCTCTGTGTTCATCACATCACTTGTCATTTTTCTCTCCTATTCCTCCTAGTAATCTCTCCTGTGAGTAGGAGAGCCTCCTTGCTATCTGGCTTTCTGCCAGACCTTTTCTGCTCTATCGAAGCTTCACAGGATTCAAATAACATCTGAAAAAGTAGCTCTTTAAATATTCCTTTTCCTTCTCCAACTTTTGTTTCCAATTTAACATTGTGACTATAGTATTTATTTTTCAAGCCTGCTGACAGCCAATTATTGTGAATAAAGGATCCTAAAGCTAAAAAATTAAGAAACAAAATGAGACTTTATGGAGGCTGGCTGACCTACAGACCCAGCAAGGAGTGCAGGAGGGCACAGCAACCCACTGGGTACTGTGTTTGGGGGCTATGTCTGACAGCTGGTCAGGAATGAAAAATCTGTGTGTGAGAGAATGACTGGCAATCAGAAGATCACAACACTCACCTCCTACATACAGTTTGGATTTGAGGAGACAACAGGGAAAAGAAAGTTATTTTTAAAGGGCGGGAGATTGAAGGGGACATAGGGGTTTGGAAAGATGTTTTAACTTGTAGGTGACCTCTCAGCTTCTTATCAGATGTAGCACTGAAAGGTGACATTCATCTTTCATCCTAGTCACTCCTGTCTGTTGTCACAAACTGTTTCTGAAATTAAGCCCAGGCTGTAGCTATCGGTGTAACTCTATAAAGGATACAGTGAACTAAATGGGTGTAGCTAACATGCATTTGCTCTGCAGTACAAACTATTACACCTTTGTAGGATTGAAACATGCCCACCTCACTTGTCTGTAGGGGACACTACACTTCCCAATCAGCATCATCAAAAACATACAGCTAGAAAAAAGGTTGTGTACAAGGCAAAATAACTGTTCTGCAGAGTCATATGGCTGTCACTTTTTACCCAAGTGACTTGGTGTCAGTGATCCCTAATGAAGCTGTCAGCTAGGACAATAGCTCACACAGTATTTTAGCACTCCAATTTCCTCTTCTTATAGAATAGCAATAAATAAATTTGCCAAGGCAAGTTACTTAGGATTTTCAAAAACATTTCTTATGTAGTGCTCAATCTGAAAAGATGAAGTTTGGGAGAGGGTTTAACCACAGATTTCACTGACATTAGGGTATATATTGAACATTTCTCAAACCCTATCCTACATAATTGGCATATATAATTTATTCCTACATGTACTGTACAAGGAATGAGCACGGCATAATAGTCTTTCAAATACTGAAGGAGTCAGTTTCAGTCGTGCCACTCACAAGGCAAGAGTGACAACAAGGTTCCACTGTAAGAGGCAAGGATCAAAAGTACCATCATTAAAAATAAATCAAGAAAACTGAACTGGTCTAAACTTTTCCTTCTATGAATATGCTGTGAAGAGAAAGAGGTTGCAGGCAGAAACATTGTAACCAGTGCCTTAATTCTGCCATAACATCTCCTTTCTGGTTAGTGTATGCAAACAGCCTGCTACCACCATAGTCAGCAATTTGTAGATTGTGCAGTAGAAGCCAAGCTACTGAGGAACTGATGTACCGATGTACTACCCTTTCTGGGTAGCTTCCTCCTTTTGGAGTCTATGAGCAATAAATGCCACTATAACACGGCTAGTTTAAGTCTAAAGTATCCATCATTAATATCAGATGCACATATATTACAGCATGAGGGTAACCATGATGTGGTCTGTGGACGTCTCTCATTAGGTCAGCTGATAAAACTGGAGATAACAGAATGGCTTTGAGCACATATATCTGTTCTATTGTTTCAAAAATAATGTACAGATTACTACCTTTTCTCAGAAACCTTGTCTCACGTATGGCTAATATCCCTGTGGCAGATTCTTAATTACTTTTTTCTTTATTAATCCACTCACCATCCTTGCTAGTATGAAATGCCATTATAGAATAACAAACTAGATTTTACCATTCCTGCTACACTAAACCTCTGTACGGTTTATCTTTGATGGTGGACAAAAGTTCCCATGTTATCCTTGCTGGTTATATTCTTTCAGGCTCACAAAATGTCTTCTCCTTCCAGTCAATGCAGTATCCTGCATTGTATCCTGGTTTAAGCCCAGCCAGCAAATAAGTACCACGCAGCTACTCGGTCACACTACATCCA
Organism: Struthidea cinerea; assembly: GCA_013397865.1. Taxonomy (NCBI): domain Eukaryota; kingdom Metazoa; phylum Chordata; class Aves; order Passeriformes; family Corcoracidae; genus Struthidea; species Struthidea cinerea. The sequence goes on along the minus strand of VZTI01001213.1, from coordinate 614,275 downwards.
CAGTAGGAGGGCGAGGAGAATCAGAAAAAAAAAGTAAAACCTATGAGTTGAGATAAGAAAAGTTTAACAACTGAAATAAAATAAAACTAATCTAATAACAATAACAGTATAATTGCAGTGAAAAGGGAGACAACAAAAACAGAGAGAGAGGAATAAAGCCCACCTGCTGACCAATGCCCAGCCCGACCCTGACCAGCCATCAGAAGCTCCCGGCCAACTTCCCCCCAGTTTATGTCCTGAGTATGACATTGCATGGTATGGAATATCCCTTTGGTCAGTTCAGGCCAGCTGTCCTGGCCATGCTCCCTCACAGCTTCTTGTGCACTTCCTCACCAGCAGAGCCTGGGACACTGAAAAGTCCTTGACTTGGGGTAAGCACTGCTTAGCAACAACCAAACATCAGCGTGTTACCAACATCATTCTCATACTGAACTAAAAACACAGCACTGCACCAGCTATTAAGAAACAAATTAACTCCATCCCAGCTGAAACAGGACATTATGTTATCCTCTGGTTAGTACCTATAGGACTGGGAATGAACACATGATGCTGAGTCTCCTGTACTTTTACGATCTGTCTCAGTCCTACCTGTCTGGATAATGCATGAGGGATGAGGGAGACAGATGACTGTGGAAAAGGGGAAACCATCACAAGCCAATGCAGACCCATTTTCAGCCTGGTTTAGACCTTCTAGAATACTCCTTTCCAACCAAAGTAACATCATATTTGAAGACATAGAATACATTAAATTTGTAGCTTAATGAAGTCCCAATTAAAATGTTAATTCAGTAGATGAAACCTCTTCATTGTCACTCTAGTAACAGATCACAGATTTTCCTAAATGCTTCTTTTAACTTTCATTTCTGTAGACACTATATAAAGATGGACAGGTATGAAAAAAAAAATGAAGAAGCAAGATTTTTCCTTTCCTAAGAGAAAATGGGTGAGAAAGGTCCAGGAAAATTACAAACACTCTGAAATTATGTCTGAACTGAGACACCTAGGAGCAGGTCCAGACTCCTGGCCTGGTTGTGTACTGAGGTTACATCATATGTCAATATGTCAATCAATGCATCTCCTTCCTGCACCCGTGCTGTCAGCAGGAAAACCAGAAAGGAGCCACAACATATTCCAGACTCATCCTTGATACAGAGAAGCTGGAACTGTGACTCCAGGGCATGCTGAAACTCACGCAAAGTCTGTGATTTAGATGTGGCCTTAACTTACCCCAGTGGAGGTTTCTTGATTTCTCCCCAGTCAAATTAGATATGAAAACTCAATTGAGAAGGAGCCCTCTCTCCACGTGTAGGCAGGCACACTCACAAGAACAACTCTTCAGGAGTGCATGGTGGCTGTCTCTGGTCAGGTCCTCTAAGCCCATTAAGCAACAGAGCTTCAGGACATAAATCAACTCAGCTACTGCAGACAAAATCCTACCCTGCTGCCTTCCAGAACATCAGGCCCCCTCCACCCTGAAGGAGATAGCAGTCCATGGAAGGCCCATGACAGAACAGAAGAAAACAGCAAGATGGAAGGAACAGCAGAGAGAAAACACTACATCCTAAGCATAACCCCCTCCCCACTACGCACTGCTCCAGTGGCTTCCTTGCTGAAGGGACTGAGCGTAGCTGGTGGTGGTAGCAAAGAGAGGAGTCTGGAGTAAGGAGTGAAGTTGATCCTGGGAAAGGTGGGGGAGAGAGTTCTTTTTCCTGTGTATCCTAATGTTAGTCTTTTTTCTTCCTAAATTAGTAAATTCATATATAGAGATATAAATTGGCAATAAATTACATTAAATTTCCCCAAGCTTGTTTCACCCACAATAGAAACTGGTAAGTGATCTCCCTGTGTTTAGTTCAACCCACGGGTTTTCTCTTTCCTATTCCTCCTACTTTCTCCTGGCATCCTACTGAGTCAGTGGTTGGGTGAGTTTGGCTGTTCGCTGGGGCCAACCCATTACATACAGCTGGGAATCTGGGACAATGCCTGCAAGCAAGATTTGGTTTTATGGGAGGAAAGACAGGGGAGTGGCTGATGAAAGTGAAAATTATATCTCAGTCCTACATCACGTTCCCGGTTACACTCTAGTTTTGCACTAGAGTAAACAGAATTACCCCATATTAACATACAAGTAATCCAAGAGAAGCATCTGGCCTCTGGTTCTCATGATAAGGCAAATAAAAGGCTGTTACCTAAGCTATGCTATGAGGCCTATGGGCTCTCTCCCACTCTACCTGGGAAAAAATAGTTGATATATATAGTGCTATATAATTATGTGTTTGGATCACATTCAAGTACAGAATTATGCCACTGAAGGTCAAAAGATTCCTGTATAAACATTAATTACTTCTATACAACAGGTGTAAGCTTGATAATAGTCTTCGAAATTGCAAGATTTAGTGAATTCTGAAGGTTGAATTCAGCCAAAAAAAACGGCTGCAGAGAAAACATTTCACCGCTGAATGATCAGGTTCTATTCTTTCTATTGTGACAAAAGCCAGGCCGTAACTTTAGTTCCTAAAACCCCCTCCTCCCTTATTCTGTGTTTCTAATCTACCAGATTAATCTCTTTCTCCTGCAATTAAGACAGAGCACAGCTGAGTGCACAGCAAGAGGAAGGAGGTAGGGTCCAGTGTTGTGCATCTCTGTGTGTTTTATTTTTTATTCTTTTGGTTTCTCAAAGGTTGGTGAGCTTTGCTAGATGGCCTTTATCCTCTGTCTCTCCTCTTCACACCCTTACCATAGGACAATCAGAGAATACTCCTGGAGCTAAGACATGCCACAGAAAGTCATGCACAACTGAATCCATGATAACTGCAACCCAGTCAGAGGGCTATAAAGAAATGGAGTGGAGGCCTTGGCATAAAAGCAGGTGAGGAGCAAGAGCCCACCCAAATGCATTCAAGGGTTATTTGGGACACTTTCGGAGATTGCCTTGGAGATACCATTCAGAAGGTCACATATATCTCATTAATCCAGTGTCATATCCAATCGCCTTGTGTGCAAACACGTGGACAGATGAATTCAGCCCCAAAGCTTCCTGAAGCAGGAAGAACAGGACAGGAAAAGAAAGAGTGAAAGATGATTCAATGGAATGGGAAGGAAGACGCAATCTCATCAGGTCTGCAGTACTTAGTTGGTTTGCTACCTGAAGTTCAGGACAGTACCCCACATGGTTTCTGTACAGTGAACTCAAGACTTCTACCTACCCTTCTTCTGTGTATCTAAACTAGATATACCCTTACCTGTTAAATAACTCAAAATAAATAACTGAGCAGTCTAACTCATGTGCACATACAAATGCGTGGGAAAGTGCTGGAATTTACGTCTCTGGATTTCATGGGTAGAATGGCTTTCTCCAGTCACAGATTCCACAAGTTTTCCATTCATCTCAGAAACGACACTGGCTTCTGCCCTGCTACTGGCATGGCAGTTTTGGGGATGGAGTTTTAATTTTTGGGAAAGAATAGAGTACCTTTATCTAGACCAGAGTTTTTTTCTTTTAATTAAACTAATTCACAGCTAGACGTTGGAGGGTGCGTAGAGCTTCTATTGACCAATATCAGCATCTCAGAAATACTGTATATAGGGCCTGTAAATGCTTCAAGTTCTCAAGGATAAACTGAGTACATTTATTACCATTTTCTGCAAATAAACAGCTTTTATTTAGAAGTCTGACATATTTCCCAGCCTTCAGAAAGCACAAAGGTTTGTTATATAACTTTGAAGTCTCTCTTCTAAAATAAGTAAATAGCATGTAAAGAGCAACTAAATTACAAACAGCACACACCAACGACATCAGCTAATTTTATATGTAATCAGCACATTCTGTGCAAGAAATATGTCATAAAGGAGCACAGTTAAGAAATGAGATTCAGTCTGTAAGCCTTTTAGATTAAAAATAATTCTACTCACAAATGAGAAATAAAATGCATACGCTGCATACCAGGAGTCAAACCTGAGCATGAACTGGGGGTATCTGACATTTCCATCTTCATCAAGGGGGATTCTGTCAAGTAGCAGCTCAAACTCTTCATCAGTAATCTCCACACCAAACCTGAAACAAACAGGAGTTAGCAGCACTCGCTTGCGGAGTTCACATTTGGGTCAACAGTACCCACAATACCCTGAGCATATGGCTGCCATTAACTCTTTGTTACTGCTTCGGCCCTCCAGATCAAGAGCACCACGTGAATATCAGAGGTTAATCAGGGTTTTGATCGCTTCAGCTTTCTCAAAGAAAGAAATTCTACCCTAGAATCCCGGCATTGGTGGGGCACAGAAATAGAAATACTAGCATATTGAACTGTGTGCAATTGTCTTCTATAAAAAGTTATTCATTACACTAAAACACTGGTATTGCTTTAACTAGTTAACTCTGAAAGGCTTTTCATTTGGACTGTTTAGCATGAAAGAAAATGTAGAGAAAAACTGTCTTTTTGGGAAACAGCTTCTTAGTGCTCTTGGACAGCATTTCATAATGGCCTTAAAGACATTTTGCATACAAATATTTAAAAGTGGCAGTGTTTATTCATCAGCAAGAAAGTGTTTTCACCTCTTCAGAACAATCAAAACATAATCCTTGAAATACTGGCATAAACAGGTGTGACTTAAGCAATAATAAAGAACAAGGCGTTCATTCATCATTTTGCAAAGCTGATAAACTCAGCTGACTTTTGGAGGGATGTATTTTCTTTCTGACAAGGTAATTGAAATGTATACAAAATAAAGTATTTATTTGTTGTTTTGGTTTCATCATCATGCTTTCCCATTTTATGTAACTCAAGAAATCTTCCTGCTAGAGTGTAATTTGTCCTTAACTCCTTTTGGGAATTTCTGGTTTAGAGATCTGGCACATGGAGAACAGCTCATTCTGTAGAATTATTTATCTGCTTTATTTCTGAGGAAGTCTGCTGAGGAGGGCACATACAACTGCTTTTGCATTTGCCCTCAGCTGACAGTGTCTTATTTTACTAGCTTTCACCTTTACTTATCAACACTCACTTATCATTTAGACATGCATTTAGAGAAGGCTTGAGTTCAGTCAACACATATAAACCCACACAGAAACAATGCATGCCTGCAGCATTTTTTACCTGTTGAAGAACATAAAACCTAACTTGGCCAGGGAGTGTCAGTGAGAACACTTTTCCAGGAATCCATAATTATTTTGGGGTTACACACTGTTGCACAGGTCATTTGATGACTAGCTATTTGCACATGTGATCAATGGGCAAAATCTATTTGCTTACCTGATCAGTTAAACAAAATCTCCTGATTGTTGCTATCTCGTAATCCTTCCCCCCATCACTTGCATCAAGGGGTATCATCCCAGAAAGGAGTTTAGGTTGTATGTAAGGCACAAGCAGTGTGAATCTATGTTGAAAACCAAAAAGTTAGGTAAATTGGCCAACTTCTAGCTCTGAAACTAGAACAGATAGACTGTTTAGTCATTATATTACTTCTCTGAGTGTAACCATACTCACAAAGAAAGCTAAAAAGGTTCCACATAAAGTAACACATGAGATCCAAGGAAGAAAAGGAATAGCACTTACTGCAACACTTAAAGAAAATACCTTTTCATATTGATCATTAGTGTCTTCAAACAGGAAGGGGAGCCACAAAGCCAGAAACAGTTCAAAAAGTAAAATGAAGCTCTTTGAACAGTGCTCTGGATTTAAAGATAAAGAATTCCTGTGATTAAAAAATGGGAATAAGGAGAGGAACATAGGCTCATAAGATTTGAAGTTTGTCTTAATGTTTATTACCCAACCTGTCATCTCTTAGAGTAAGACTAAATAATTACTGAAGGGAGGCCCTACTTCTCTGGCAATGTCATTTGCCTCAGAACAAGAATTTTTGAAAAGCCTAGAAGTAGACAGAAATTCACGCACAGATGATTTAGCACCTTTAGTCACAAAGAAACAATCTTTCAATCATTAATTAGGTCCAGTTGTCTCCAGGCTCTGGCTTATATTATTTTTTCTCTCCATAGCAAAAGGTAGGTCCTCTTATATAAGTTCCAATATAAGTCTATGAAGAAACCCACAGAAATAATGATTTTTTTTTTTTTGCGCAAAAGAGATTTTTGATGCAAAATGAGAGGGAAAAATCTTCACTTCTGGTAACCAAATGGAAAAAAAGAAAACAAACAACAAAGTGCCTTAATAGGCAAATGAGTAAGGATTTTCTTGGTGTTGGACCCAATCTGACCATGATATGTTACTGAGAATATTTCTTATTCTGTAAGTTCAGTATAACTCTGAATAACTACTCCTTTAATTTCACTTAAGGAGGCTGATAATTCATTATTAGCTGGTAGCCTGAGCTAGAGAGGCAGGTCTCTAACCTGGAGTGAACCAGGCCACTGAAGCAATCACAACAAAGGCTCCTGATCAGACTGCTTTCGAAGGAAGAATATCTCAAACTGCTCTCCATATCCAGCCACATTAAGAGACCACAAAATAAAAGAAGGTTTGTCTATGTTTAATGCTCAAGAAAGTTAATGATCTGTAAACTGCCAATACGGATATATTTATACTCACATGGAGAAGTTAACTATCTCTTTCCTGTAAATAATTTCCCATTCCCAGCATTAGCCTATAACTGTGATCTGGAATACCCAACCAGAACAGCTGATCTCTGAAACCCCAGACATACACTTGACAGTGTACAAATATATTTTATGAGGAAAATACCACAATCATTTAAAGAGGTAAATAAATAATGTCATTTCTATAAGGAGGGTGGGTCAGAATCATGTTCTCTTCAACACTTCGCTGTTCATCAGCCTTCAAACAGTTATAACTGAAGCATTGCTAGTGACACACAACCCATCCCTGAATGTGGCTGGGGAAAACAGCAGTCTGGAAAGAACCCAGTGATATCTGGGTGCCACAGTCCCTCTTAAGAAATGTCAAAAGTCATTTCAGTGTTGAAGGTCCCCAAGCTTCCCAAATGCACCCAGGAGACAGAAGCTGATCCTGAAGGTGTGATCTGAAAACGTGTCTGTATATATTTACTTTTTAGGGTGGTCAATCCTACTGATATAGGAGAGGAATCAATGTAAGGTCCTTGAGGGTTTCCTCTCCCTGCCATATATTGCGTCTGCAAGGTCAGAAACTACATAGGCTGGCCTAAGGGAGTGAAGCTGGGGGAAGGGAGGAAAGGCTGCACCAACTTTGCATACTGACATTTTCCCCATTATTAAAATTCCAAAGAGCTGTTTTAAATTACTGATCTCAGGATTTCTGGAAACATGCTGTGACTACATTACATCCATCGTGCTCACTGGTGTGGAAACAGAAAAAGCATTGAATGAAGAGAGTGTATGGCCTATACCATTTGTTATCCCAAACACTGATATTATACCTCTCATTCTGGACTTCCCCTCAAGCTTTACAAACACTTGCACGATGTACAAAAGCAGTAAACAGGAGGATCAAGTGTTCCAGCACACAAATGCAGCCACCTGAAACTAAGCAATGATTTAATCAAACAACAACAGTACACAACAGATGAATCACTGGGTTCTCCAGGGCACATTTTCAAAAGCAGGTGCAATGGGCAGGGCTTGAGAAAAAGATATCTATTAACTGGAGGGCTAAGCCTATTTAGACAGAAGCTGATGTAAAACACAAGGGACTGGTTAACAGCGAGGTTGAGAGAAAATGCTTTGGCAAGAAGCCCAGAACCCTGGCAAAGGGAACACCTGCAAAAAGCCACATGTGGTTTATCGTACCAATACCTACATTTGCACATGCAAACTACAAAATTGTTATTTGCATTTTATCCTATGTTTAATATCAGCAATATCCCCAATTAGAAGTTCTTACCTCTCATATCTTACATCGAAGAGACAGAGAGGAAGTTAAGGTACATTTGGAAATTCAGCAACTGTTTCAGTCAGTTACTGAAGTGCTTTGTAATCACCTATAAAGACACTACTCCGGGTTCCTATGCAACAACATGCTTTTAAAAGGTCATTAGTGGAAAAGAGAAGATGCAAAAACACATCCTCTGCAAGAAAGCAACTGAGATGAAGCACAGAAAGCAGAGGTGAAGAACTCAATAACGTGTCAAGACTAGCATGCTACAGGAGCAGAGATGGCAAGGCAAATAAGACTGCAGACCATGTCAGTGGGATAAGCAGTCTAAAATTCTGATGGGCATTTGAAGCAAGAATGAGGCATTTATACTGATCTGATTGTAAGAAGAAGCAAGTGGGAGGAATTTTCAAACAGGGCATGATATACCCAGAAAGATAAGCTAAGGGGATTATTCCAGCAGTGTGACCTCAGATCTGTCCCAGGAACAAGGGCAAGGCAGAGATGCCTGCAGTTGTTGAGAAACAGTAGGCAGTTGTGGGGTGCACAACCCTACAGTTCCCATGTGCAAACATGTGCATAGAAAACATGGTTTTGCTGGCAGGCAGAGTATGAATTAACTACATGCTGCATCTGCTTACAAAAAACATGGCCTCTGTCAGCACCTCCTGTGCATTTTCTAAGGGATCACCAGGTATTTCGCCTGTGAAAGCAACATTAATGAATCAGTGTCACAAAGGAACCAGAAGTAATCTCTCTCGTCTGGCAGTTTTTAAGGAATCAGCAACAACAATCTGGGCAAATACTTAAATATTTATGAAAAGTGATTTTAACAATGGCCTTCAAAAAATCTGAAATTATATTTTATTGGCATAAATCACCAGTTCTACTTCCCTCTAGAAAACCCTCCTTTTTTCACCTCTCATGACACAAACTCTGTAAGTATTGGCGCATCCTTATCTGTGGTGTTGGATGTCTATTTGGCACTTCAATCCTCTCATAGGTCTCAAGGAAAACACCAAATGTAACTCACCAGTCTTCACCTGTCAGGCAACTTCGTTGAAGGGGAGACACCTAAAATATCAAAACTAGGCTTGGAAAGCTGAACCATTGCAATCTCTGTGTAAAACACTGCCTGGGAAAACTGACATGCAAGATTTAGAGGCAGGGAAAGGAAAATTAACCAGCTTGTTATTAATTCTTTGCTTATATGCTGTTGCCCCTCTGGTTTGTAATGCTTCAAATAACCCACCTACTGCAATTCAACTCCAAGTCATCATTAATTCAATATATTGCAACAATATCTTTCTTGCAGGACATTTTGCCAACTAATGCCCAACATTTAACATTAAGCAGTCCCCTCCATTCTTGGCATTCATATTTACATATTGGAACACTGTTTCAGAGCATGCTTAATTTAAAAGCCAGACCCTTCAGCCACTTAGGCAAGCAGCAGTACAAAACAAATGTTTTCCGATTTCATCACAATTTCTCCATCAAAGCATCAGCCAGGATGATGCACACTTCAGCAGCAAAGCAGGGCTTAACCTAGTGCTCCAGGCAACATGGTGCTCCTACAGCCACAAATTCTTCCAGCTCTTAATTTTATCTGCCATTCAGACCCTGCTAGTAGGCAACAACCTGCCAGGGTTATTGGATCACACCACAGGCTATTCAGAGCCTGATCTCCTCCTACTTGGAGTGAGCTACTTAAATACGTTCCAAAATTTGGCCCAAATGTATCTTGTTATTTAAATACAATCAAAACAACAAAAATTTGTTCCATGGGAGCAGTGTGAAAAGGAAAGGTAGCACTGGGAGTGCCTGTTTCTATTTTGTTTCCCTATAAAAACTAAAGAGGTCTAACATTTCAGTAAGCACACAACAGCACCAGGGTGCTGAGGAGAGGGGACAGAGTTTGGCAAGGGGGTTTGCACAGATCACCATGTTTTAGGCTCTGGATCACTTGTAAGCCAAGATCCCTACAGTCTCACCATCACTGCAACTCTCTTATCCACCCTGTCAGTGACACCTCAAGGAAAAGGCTCTCATGTTGCTAATGTAAAAAACCAAGAAGCAAAGAGCAAATACTCCCCCTGTTATAATCCCCATCTATATTGTGAGAAAGTGTAAGCAAGTCCATACCATGCCAAAATTACTTTTATTAAGAGCTAGTAATGCAGCATGTGGTATGAGTACAGTATTTTGTTGAACTGTCCAGTGTGCTGTGTGTCTTTCCCTCCCACATCTTGGATTCTTCTACTCCTATGTGCATAAACCAGGTTGCTCAGCATGTCTAGATGACTTGCTGTCATCCCCAACACCTGTGCCCTTCACAAACTGACGGATTTTATAGTTACTGACCTCTGCCTGCCATAGAAGGGACAAGGGATGTATTGTCCAGTGTCACACAATGGCAGGAAATAAAACCAGATCTCATGAACTCTCATCCTCTGCCTCTTAAGCCACCCCTTAGTGCAGCACCTTTCTACCCTTACCAAAGGAATCTCCCAGACCCCAGCTCTGTGTGTCTTCCCCTCAGGCAAAGCTATTTCAGTGATACCATATGTTTTTTGTGTTGCTGTAAAACTCACGCTTAGAGGAGGCTCAAGCAAAGTAGTGGTTGAAAGGCTGCAAACTGTCACCACCTGTCGATACCAGATGTGCCCTTGCCGCTGAGTTAGTAGTAGAAACAACAGGAACTGGGAGAAAATTAAAATGGAAGAATGTAATTGTGCTAGACTACTAAATACCTTTCCATAGCAAAACAGACATCTACAACCACATTGTTGGATCTGCTGCTGCAAACATTTCTTATCAACTATGGGAAGTACAAGACCTTCGCATCTCCTTACCACTGCTTCAACAGCAGGTAACAAGTGAAAAAACATCTTGAGAGGCCTCATGGGGATTCCACCAAAACATCTGATCAAGCATTATCAGAGTTATCTTTCTTTGGGCGCTAAGCTCAGAGATGGTGCCATAAGCAGGGACACCACACAGGACTATTGCTGTGTTCTCCACATACGCTTTCAGGGCTGCCTTACACTGTGTCCAGGTCTAGCTTTAATTCCACTGTGGCCTGAGAACATCTGTTATCCAAGAGTTTCCCAGCAGCCTCCCATCACCTATGTGAGATATAAGAAGGAGGATGATGTAAACCCCAGCTTTTCTTCTGGACTGTTGACATTACGTGCAATGGAGGGTGTGAACTGCTTTGTCTGATTCTCGGAGCAATGCCAACCTATAAAGCACGGGTGAAAAATCCAGGCTGGGTAACAGGCTACCAGACAAAATAAAGGATTATTTCTCACTGAAAAGGAGAAATTTCAGAAGCAGCTTCCTGATCCAAGAGCAGCAGTGTTTGGTACCTGGGGGTACAAAAGTTGCCATTTCCCAACTCTGAAGAACAGAAGGAGATTTTAGAGCAGATTTCTGAAGTGAAATGTAGACACAGCTAAAGGAAGCCATTCAGATAGTGCAGGTGGCAAAAGAGAGTTTTTATTATTAAAAAACCAAACCAAACCAAACCAAAAGAGTAATATTTAAAAGAAGAGCTTCTCACTCACACAGGATATTTTCTCTAAAAAAAGACTTTAAAAATGTCCCAGATAACTTGGAGGCATTTTTGCTACAGCAAGCCAGAAATCTTACATTATATGGAATAAATCAGTTGCTACTCCATTCATTTTAACTGAGGCTGTTTGGGCAATTCCACCAGGCACCTCTCAGCAAGAAGCAGTGTACCAGCTGCAGCTTTGCCAGCACCGCCGGCTCTCCTCACAGCTGGGATCTGCACACTGCAGCTGCTCCTTCATGCCCACAAGGATGCTAAAAATATAGCATCTCCCACTGGAGCACAAGAGATACCTCATGTCTGATAGCCTGGAAAAACACATATTCAACTCCAGTTCAGATGTGACTGGAAGCCTACCAGTTAGGTCACCCTGCTCTGAAATCTGCCCTTGCATGCAGATAAGGCAGATAAAAAGGCTAAGTGCAAGCCTAGTAGTGTATGAATAGTGTATGTGCAATGCAGGCAGCCTCAAGAGAGAGATACTCTTGTGTAACAGACTAGGAATGCTGACCCCTTTTTTCCTGTGAAAGCAGATGTAGATCATTCCCAAACTGAACGTGGGCAAAACTTAGCAAAAAAAGTCCTGTATTTCATTATAGCCAAAGGATCCAAGTCATGATTCAACAAGCTTAAGAAGTGTCATTTGTAACAAAGCTTAGCCAGTGGTAAGTACTACAAGTACATTCTGAAAATGTAATTAAAAAATTACACAATATATCACACCATACACCACTAGAAAAATATCTTTCACACAAGTTGAACAGTGTCCTCTCTAAAACAGCTTATCACAAAATATTTGTTGCCCTGAACTTATACTTTTCATTTTATCTACCACAATCCTTTTATAATTTAACTAATTTAAAATAGTTTTCAGTCTTTTTTAAAAAAATAAAGTATAAAAAACTATTCCAGAAAAAGAAAAATTAATCCGTTTCAAACACCACAAAATATAAACTTGAAAATGCGGTCATTTTTGTTAAATAATTTATTTAGTTTTGAGGAACTTTGTTAACAGGATCACATACCCTGATAAAGTCAACTTGTCATTATACTTACTAAATGAGTTAACTAATTTAAAAATCAGCTATTTATCCACTAAAAAGAGAAAAGTTTAATTAAAATTTTGAGAATTTCCCTACAGGTTTTCTGTATGTGTTAGTAAAGAAGTGTAATGCTACAAAAACCATGACAAAGCACCCGGTTTGGTACATCTTTTACCTTTCCCCCTCATTAGTTCACAGACTCAGTGATGTGGACCTGATCTTAGCGTGGCCATTTCATTTACCAATGTTTACTGCTGCATTTCAGAATAGAGGGGTGTTACACACACCTTCCCCAGATACAGATTTATATCTGGGATAGTAAATGTGCACAGATTCCTCCTCTTAATACTCTGAATACTATAATATCTCCAGTCTAAACGTAAGTATCGTTATGGTTTCTCAGCACCATTACACAAGTTTCATTCAGTTGAATTTATAAGATGAAGATATAATCCAAGATGAAATTGATATGAAATGGTGAAAATTAAAGCCCTCAACTTTTCTAAATGCTAACTGGATCTTCCACCTGCAGCAACCTGTCAGTCTAACCTATTTAAAGCCAGATTCCAAGGTCACTTGGGCTAGTCTCCTCTTTTGAATTCACTTCAGGGACTGAGTACTTCAGAACTTGGCACAGCAAATACAGCACGTGCACAAGAGGCAGAAATTTCTCCAACACATTTGCTAGCATATGGTTTAATTGTGGTTAAAAACCAGCTTTTCTTTATTATCTTATTGTGTCAAGCTCGGCGGAATTCGATTAAGGTATCGGTTTTACCGGGGAAAATTTAAAAATGCATGTTAGCGCTGTCAAAGGGCTATAACATGAGTTCTGTCCAGAGCTGCAGCCGCTCCTCACTCCAGGAAAACTCTCGATAATCTCAGTAAGAGGTTTGGAGACTGAGAGCAAGTTAGTATCGAACACAGCCTAGTACTTCCTTTATCCAAAGGGCACCCTGCCATCTAGTGGCCAGGATATTCCAAAAATACCACTCTGCTTTTTCAGCAGAGGAACTTCATACGGAAACCCCCCACATCCCTTGCATATGCTTCAGATTCAATAAAACTAAAAAAAAAAAAAAAAAAAAAAAAAAAAAAAAAAAAAAAGAAAAAAAAAAAAAAAAAAAGGAAAGAAAGAAAAACAAGAAAGAAAAAGAAGTTGTAAAACATGGTAATACTGCATATCTATTCTAATGACCTGTGTAGAGAGCCCCTAAGAAAAAACACAGGAAGTTAAACATTAATCTCCTCTATCTTACATTGGCATACATAATGTATATGAGTGACTTTTGTACCTAGTTCTATAGCATACATTAAATATTACATTTCTTTTTCTAGTTAACTGTTAATGAGAGATCCATGCATCAGAGCTTCAGAGAACCAAGTGACTGGATCCTTTTTTGCATACATAGTTTTCTCCAGCTAAATGCTCTAAGCTGAAGTAGGAGCTACAGACCACATGGTGATAGCAAACATTTAGAAGGAGCAAAGTGGAGGAGGGGTATATAAGAATGAAGAAGTACAACCACCATATAACAACCACCCAGCTAGGTCACAAACTGACACGTCTATTCCAGAAAGGTCACTTCTGTAATTTTTCCCGGCTCCCTGACTACATAACAGCTTTGACTCACTATTGAGGACATGCTGAAAACTCTAGTTTTTGTAAGGCTATATGATTGCTAGTGCTGACATGAGAGGAGATGGGGAACATATGATGGGAAGGGAGAAAGAGTTGAGCTGTCACTGAGGCATCAGGATCCTTATGCCATCCATGAAACTATCCCGATCTACTATGAATTTGTGTAAAGAAGCTCTGTTCTACCAGGTCTGGCTGGAATTAACTTCATGAAAGCCCATATGTTGCTGTGTTTTGGTTTTGTGACTAAAACAGTATTGTCGGTAACACACCAGTCTTTTGGCTATTGCTAAACAGTGCTTGCACAGCACAGCATCAAGGCTTTCTCTTTTTCTCACACTGATCCCCTCCAGTGACCAGGCTGGGGAGGGCAGGCACAAGAATCATAGAATGGTTTGGGTTGGAAGAGGCTTAAAGAGCATCCAGTTCCAACCTCCCTGGCATGGGCAGGGACACCTTCCACTACACCAGATTGTTTAAAGCCCCATCCAACTTGGCCTTGAACACTGCCAGGGATGGGGAATCCACAACTTCTCTGGGCAACCTCTGCCAGTGCCTCACCACCCTCACCAGTAATGAATTTCTTCCTCTTATATTGTCTAAAACTGCCCTCTTTCAATTAAAAGCTATTACCCCTTGTCCTTTCAAGAAGATGGGAGGGAACAGTGCCAGAACAGCTGACTCAGACTGGCCAAAGGATTATTCCATACCGTATAATACCATGTTTAGCATTAAAAATTTGGTGTAGGGTTGTCTCCCAAGGTAACCATTGTAGCTGTTGCTCAGAGACAGCTTGTGGAAGGTGGTGAATGATTGGCTTTGCATCCCTTTGCACTTTTTCTTTCACTTATTAAACATCCTTACTTCAACCCAAGTGTTTTATAACTTTTGCTCTTCCTGTTCTCTCCCCTGTCCAGCCTGGGAATGACTGAGTGTGCTGGTTCGGACAAATTTGGAGGAAAATATCCTCTGATAGAAGGCAGGTTACACCTACCCCTCCCCCACCAGGTTTGGGAAAAAAGAAATTTTCATCGAAGGAAAGTGAAGGAAAGTGAAAGAGATAAAAACTATTTAACAAACACACAGGAAAAGGATAATAATGCTAAATAATAAAATCTCTCACTATGGAGAGAAACCTGGGAAGATTTCAGAGTCCTTCTGTAGGTGTGGTCTCTCTCCTCCCCCTCGGAGCTGGGTCGGTGTGGGCCCACCTCCGGGCCTCGGGGAAAATTTTCCCGATGTGTTCTGATGTTGCAACAGGTCAGAAGAGAAGAAGAGAAAAACCAAAGTCCCAGGAAAACAAAGTTCATCTCTCCGTCTCCCACCGGAGAAAAAAAGGAGCCAAAAAGCTGGCTGAAAAGCACGAAGGGTGTTTCCTCTCCCCTTGCTGCCAGAGCAGAAAAACCCAGAGGGGTGTATCTGTGTCCTTGAACAATTGCTTTGAAAAGTTCTGTCTGTTTTTTTCTTGCTCCCCCCTCTCAGGCTCAGTTTAAAGGCACAGAAAGGCACAAAGTTAATTTCTGGGCATAGAGCAACGATAGAGGATACACATCATAAAGTCACCCCAAGACACTGAGTGAGTGGCTGTGTGTATATTTAGATGCTGGCCAGGGCCAACCCGTCATATCCATCCAAGTAGCTTATCACAGCAGATACCAGACAGACATTTCAGAACAGACAGTCCAATGCCACACTTTCGCTCCATTGATAATGCAACAATGTACTGAAAAGGCACCTCCAAGACAAGCAGGTCTTTAAATATGTCCAAAGGAAAAGCAAGGTACAAAGAAGCAATGAAGAATTATAGCTACTGGTGATAACCAAGACAGCTGTTATTTCCTTGTTGAAAGTGGACTTTAGGAGGTGCAGCAGAGCCTCCTGTTCCCACCCTGGAACAAGCCATGCAAAAAAAGGAATCTATTTGCAGAGGTGAATACAGAAGAAAGCTCTCTATGAACACCAGTTTCTAAGTTATTTGACAGGACAGCTTCACATCCCCCACAACCTTGAAGAGACTTCAGTTATATCTGTGGTAGCAGGAAGTGCATCTCTTCCCATCGTCATCTGTTACTTTCCACTCAGAGTGACTCCCCTCTGTTCAGGACAACACTCAGAAATGTCCACTAGTGAAATGGGTGGAATTACTAAAGAATTTCGGACACTTAGTGTGTGGAAAAAAACAGAAGATGGGTGCAGCTGGACTTGTTTTCAACTGAAAGAATTAAGAGGATCCTGATGTAAAAGTACCTGTTGCTGTGAAAACACTGACAGCAATAAACCCCTCTATATCTGAAATAAATCTAACTTACAGGAAAGTGCTGAAAAAGAAGAAAATTTGTGCTGAAGCAATATAAACTGGTGACTAATAACCACCATGAAGCTGATGCCTCCACACATTCAGACAGACTGCAATCAAAGCATAATCAGGAACTGTAAAACTCATTCCTGCAGTGTTGAGATGTCCCTCTTAGAGACAGATGGCAGAAACTGCTCCCTGTACTCAGAATGAAGTACAAATAAAACCTGGTAATGCAATATTCCCCTTAAAGATACAGGATAGTTGAAGCTACAGCTATGACACCATCCTGAACAAAGGACAAGAATCTCCAACGTGACTGAACCAAGAATAATGAAAAGATCTTCAGATTTTTAATCTTCAGGTCATCAGTATGTTGGGCACACTGAGGATGGCGAAGTAGCAGAGGACTGTCCAGTTGTGGCTTGAAAATGAAAAATCAACTGAAAAAATCCATTATTTTCCTGCCCCTTAAATAATCCAGTTACTTCACATAGTTTCCCTTATACAGAAACACAAATGCCCTGAATGCACTCAGCTGTAGGGACTATGAAAAAGGCTGCTTAAGAACAGTCCTAGGAAGTTAAAATTCTATCTCTCCACAGAGAGATTGTTTTGGATAAAGAAAATCATTCTCACCAGAATTCAATTGTTTTCTGAAATTCCTGCTCATTAATCACCTTTTGCTTTAATTTGTCAGTTATTCCTGAGAAAAAAAAGACAAAACAATACTAAGAAAGCATACTTTCATGCACATTGAAAACAAATGAGGCCTAGGTTAGTGAAAAGATTGAACTACTTTAACCACATATTCCATCTTCCACCTGGAGAAAGCGTCCAATTCCACTTCAAGAAAGTTGCTCACCCTATATGGTAAGTGAAAAATTGTCTCCCTTCCCCCTCCCGGCATACAGGTTCAGCCCACACTGTTCAGGAATGGCATAGGACTTAATGGAGTTTACAAAAATACTGCCTCATATAAACAACATATCAGAGATCTCAAACAACCAACTGAGCACAGTAATTAATTATTTAGGACACTTTGCTGGCATATTTAAAACTAAACATTTACTTCTGAACTGGTTCTCTGTGACCAGTACTCCTCCAGAATAAAGCCTACTGCACTGAGAAACACACAAGTCCAGTTGAGAAGCATTAACATTAACACACAAACAAAAAAAATCATCTGAGAGCCACATACAGTTTTTGCCAATGCTGTCAAATATCAAGTGTAGGGTGGACACAGCATTCTGCAAAGATGAGAGCAGGCATCATTCTGAGGTCCAGTGGCTGGCACTTCTGGTGACCGAGGGGCAGAAGGAGGCAGTGAATGGAGAATGTCAGACACCCGTCAGCTGACAGCCAGATGCCAACATTTCTAAGCTACCATGTATTTTCTTCCGCAAGGGATATTTCCGCATGGTTATTTAAACCAGTTCCTTAAACCATTTTCCAGCAGCTTCAGGAGGAGTGCAAAGGTGATAAAGACTGAGCATTTCTCCATTGGTTGCTGTTTGTGGTTTGTCTGCCTCCGTAAGGGACTGAGAGCACACTGATGGAAGAGGCTCTGCACAGCTACTGAAAGGAACAAAAAGAAAAAAAAAAAGAAAGAGATCCACCCTAGTATCCAAATACCTGGGAACTATAAAAGCCACCGAATTATGATCTTTCAAGTCTGTGCAAAAGACACAAAAATTCCTTCCTGAAATGAACTTAAGGGATGCTGCCACTTTCCAAACAATGGAGCCCACATATTCTCAGCAAATCTTTCACTGCAGGATTGGTGCAGGCTGGAATGCCCCTGTCCCAATGAAGATATTCACAGAACCTTTATCTACATGTCAACTCACTAACTATAAAAACAAGGATACACACACGTCTAATCCATGACTTCTTGACACATCTCAGGAGGTGCTCATATGGTAGCATCAAATTGTGGATCTCACTCTTCTATCACAGGTGATTTTTCTGTGCTTCTAATTTCACAGACTTCTGTGACTTATGCAACTTCCGCAGTTTACACTCACAAAGGGGTCACAAATTAAACAAAATAAATGTGACTGGACAGATACTTACCAGAATGTGGCCAAGAGTGAAATAAAATTAGATTGAACCAAGTTTGCCAACTTTGCTTCAACTGCAGTCTCACCAGATGCTGGACTGATTCTCCCATCTCCCATTCCCCTGTGAAATCTATAAAGGAAAAGACACAATCAGATTTTACCCATTCCCACTTATTTCAACCCATATCTTCAAGTTCTGAGACTACAAGTAAAACTGATCTGGTTTTTATCTTCCATTAGAATTGTTTTCTGCTGTAAATGCAATGTGATGGAATCAAATACTAGCCAGCCAAACACCTGGGCTCTGTAGAAAACAATATGATCACTTCTACTCAACCAGGTCCTCCTGCCAACTTGGCTGAGCTGTGAATATTGCTTGCACAAATCAGCATCCCAGCCAGACAATGGTATAGTCTCTCTCTTCTGCTCTTGGGAGTGTAGGAAATGAAGCCAAATGATCCCAAAACTGAAGAGTAAACCAAGCGGAAAGGAAGGTTAAACAGACACTTATACTGGTTCTCTGTCTTCCCCAAACAGGCTCAGAGTTATGGCCTGATTATGGTTTACAACACAAGCAGAAAAGTCCTCACCCTAAAGTTCAGTTTGAGGTTGCAGGCTTGAATGTTAGAAAAGGGTTTCTCCAACAGAATTAAAAGTCTTCACTCCTGAAGGCAGGGGAAGTCAATAAACAGCCTCACAGCTCCACTGTTCCCAAAGTGAAATCACACCTCTAAAAATCCTTAATTAACTCACATATTAGAAAAGAAGCTTTTATTTATTTTATTATTCATTAACTACCTGTGTAAACAAGTCACCACAAGCCTCTGCACATTGTACAACAATTTGTTGAGTTGCTGACAAGATTAATGACTACAGTTGCTTTTATTTATCACTGTACAACATTAGTTGAGTCACAGGGTTCTGATCAGTTCTGCATTTATTTAGATTTTATAGATTTTCTTTTTAGTCAGAAAATGAGAAGTTTCTTTCCTTTGAAAGGGAGCCACAGGCACATTGATAGCTATGCCAAAATTCCACGCAGTCGGGACAGGATATTTGGGACAAAGAAATTGAAGGCAAGTGTTTTAAAATCAGTATCAAAAAGTGAAACATGCATATCACATTTAAAGATACAAGCATTAAGATGGCAATCAAAGCTTAACATTAAAACCTGTTTTGCAAAGCGAAGCAGTGAGTTTTTGGAATCATAAACCACAAGTTCATTTACTTCATTAGGGCCATGAAATCAGCCCAGCTATTACACTCTAGAACAGAACCGTGAACACAGCTCTTACAGCTGCTGGAATATTTGCAGATGTGCAAGCGTTCAGGGTTACACAGGCTCCAAGTCTTTCAGGTGTGTACTGCATCACGGCCAGGAAATACCCCTTGATGGCAATTCCCTCTAGCTCTGATGAAATATCAGATTACTTCCATTTTGCTTCCACACTGCCTCACAGATTAGCTACGGAAAAAAGGTCCTAGACACCTCCAGGTGTCACGTACTTAGATAAGATGTCTGTAGCTTTCTACACAACTTTGTATCAAATACATGTAAGTAGGGAATTTAATAATGCTACATAAGTATAGAAAAGTTTTTAGCATCTGAATTACTGATGGAAATTCCTTCCTCTGCATCTCCCCTGCACACTGAAACACAAACAAGCATGTCAAAAAGCATTATTTCGGTGTCACAAGTTGCTTTGCAGAGCCATAAGGGCCCTACCAGTGCTAAACCCCAAGAAAACTATTAGCAATGTTCTGTTGCTATGATCAGAACTGCTAGTGAAGATATTAGGGCACATTTCCACTGGCTGAAGCGCTGCCTGAAAGGTGAGGCTGAAAGACGTATTCACCTGCTGCTGCTTTCCTAGTTACACTTTGTTAGGGATTTGCGGGATTCCATCACTGACTTACTTTTTTTCCCCGAATTTAAACAGCAGAGGGCAGCACTACAGCCTGGCTCAGCCTGGCACCAGCTTCTGCAAAAAGACTCCATAGTGACTTTTCTGCTGTTTATCAGAAAGGTTATTCCAGGACACTTCTCTTGCACTGGGCATAGGCCCAGCAGTTAGAGGCCCTGTCTACTTAGTAGGTATCTCTGCCTTCCTGAGTCACCCCAACTATGAAAGGCCATGTTTCCTGGCTCTGTTCCAGCCTGACCTATTCAGGGGAAAATTAATCCTGCTTCAGAAGGCCAATGCTAAAATAAACCCATGCTTGCTGGAGAGTGGAGAGGTGGCAGGAAAAAGGAGACTATGTAAATGCATGCTTCTCATCCCTTGCTATAATCAACCTCCTCCCATCCACATCACTGCTGCTCGAAACAGAGAACAACCTCCCCTGCTGAGCTGTGCCCAGTAGGAGAAAGTGCAGAGCTGTCCGATAGCTTTCCCAAAACTACATCAATGGGGTCTCTTCTCTTGAACTGAGGGTGTTTCAGAAGTGGCAGAGTAAGAGGAAGAGAAGTGCTCTGCTTATAGTGGTTTGGACTTTTTAAATCTTATTTTGCAGAGGTGAGGGGCAGAACATGAGACAAAAGTATAGAATAAGCTGCAGGGTACCTGGTACTGCTGTCTCACCATTTTTCACTCTTTTAGCTCTTTCTGTGGATTACTACCAGTGAACAAAAAAGCCTGCAACTTCAAAAACACCTCACAAAAATGAAGCATGGCATTGATGGAAATGCATGGAAGCCAGAGAGATATTTTAAATTGCATAAAGAACTATTTTATTTGAACTGTTTCTTCTGACCTGAGTCGCTGGTCTAGTTCTATGTAGAAAAAAGGGTGCCAACCTACAACATTGAAAAGCTAATCACAAACATGCAGCAGCTTGTGAGTGACCCCCCCAGTCACTACAATCCTGGAAGTAACTTACAAGGTCCAGATAATTTATCCCTGACTGACTATTTCAAGACTGTTTCATGTCTGGAACATTGTTCCTAACATCTCAATTTTCCTCATTATATATACTCAGAACATCCCCTGTCTTTTATCCATTTATAGCCATCCGGAAAATAGAAAATAGCTCAATCTCAATTTCTTGCTTACTGTATATTACTACAAAGGAAAAGAAATTAAATGGAGCAATAGGATAATTCCTTTTACAGTGTTGACGTGCAAGCCACTTTTACAGCATATATGTTCATTCATATCTACCTATAATGTAACAGTACATGTATTTATGTATTTCAAATAATTTCAAATAATACTGCAACATTTAAGAATGTATGTTAATACAGTATCTTCTTTTATTTTTAAGATTTATAAGAAAGTATTAAACTGAATTCCCATTGAATCAGAAACTGGCAGTCATTCTCTAGGAATGAATGAAATACAGATTGATTTTTTTCATCAAGCTGAGGTAACATACCACATAATCTAATTGTTTCCTGGCTTCTGCTTCTGTCCACATAATTTGTTCCCTTTCATATCCTGTATATCAGCTGGGCTCAGCTGGGAAAATTCAAATTCAAAGGAATTTTTGGACCTGGGACTCAAACTGGATTTTTTCCACAGTGAGTTCTGAAGCATTGAAATACCCCATGAAGGGGCACAAGGTTCAATGCCATAAAACCCATAAACTCTGGCATCTAAAGACTTTCTCACCCAGTTTTCTCACTCTTCAGCAGTGTAGTTATCATCTTCAACATCAGCATCCCACTTGCTGGGATTTTGGCTTTTCAGCAGACCTTTATTGTCTTCATGTATTTTAATAATGTGTGGCATGGAAAATTTGCCATTTTCTTGTAAAATAAAAAGAGATTAATATTTCAATTTATTATAAAAACATTTCTGGCATTATAATCAATACAATTTGAATTACAACAACAATGTAATTGTGGCCTATTCGACCAGCATGTAGGGTGACAAAAAATTGATGATTCATTCACTAAGTAATACAATTTATTCATTTCTCACTTACTTGAAAATAAGCTTGAAATTCTATTAAAACTGTTGTGCTAATAGCTATTGCAAGTTTGCATAAAAATGACATCTACATTTAATGCATGAAATTGTTTCTGTATTATAAAAATATGATTACCTTGTTTTGCTATTGCAGTGCAGTTATCTGACTGTGCATGAAGCTGTGATTCAGTTAAATATGTACTGCTGTCAGAAACTATTTCAGTTTTTCCTACAATGTATGAAAATAAAATTACTGTCAGCAAGAAAATCATTAACTATTACGAACTATTTCACAGAAGAACGACTAGTCTAAAGTAAAATCACAGCATGAGAAACTCTATAAAACATCTGAAAACAGGAAGAGGTAACAACTTGAGCAGGAGCTAACAATATTGACACTTCTATTAAAAAGAAAATTATTATATTATAACCGGATGTATTGTCAGAAATTCCAGAAGGAAAAAAACAAATCACTTAAATAATTTAACAATTCAAATCTGTCTGCCTGAAAAAATGGATTTTAATAACACCTAGAACAGTAAAATCACACACAGAACCAACTTAGAAAATACAAACCAGAAGATTAACAAAACAAACATAACATAAAAAGACCAACTTAAATAATTTTTGATACTCCGAAATTACTGCAACACAAAGGATGATAAAAAGATTAAATGAAAAGAGCAAAGACCAACTTGAACTGAATAAAGACCTGCATTATTCCATTAAGATTTATATTAAGATAATATTTAGAAGAGTAAGCTTGAGCAAAATAGAAAATAAAACCCTACTTAAAACGCTACATGGGATTTCCTCATATACTCCAACTTGAACCAATGCTGCATCAATGATTGTATCCATGATTTTAAATGGTAATTACTGGTTTATGCGGACCTAAGAAGAGAGAACAAGCCCCTACAACTCTAAGAAGAGGCAGGCAATTGAAAACTAGGCAAGAGTCACCAGAGCTATGGAAAACTGGACACGAGAGTCATCACACAGGGTATTGCACAAACGATGTAAAGAATGTTGCACTACGCAAAGAGGGCTGGGTGTCATACTGGGCATTCTTCCAACCCAAAAGATTTTCTGAAGAAGAGCACGTTGCAAACTTCAGGTCAGAAAAGTCTATCTTAATACTTTCACTTTTTAATAGCTTTGCTTTGCCAAGCTTTGAAAACAGATCAGGCCTATTTTCTAGGTCATGGAACTTAGGCAGGTGCATCTGAATTCCGCATTCACACAACCCAGTATTTCTCCAGTTTGGAAACAAACATTACATTAAAAAAAACCCCCACCAGGTAGGCAGGAGAACTTGGTGAACAATTTTAGTTCCTGATCAGGACATAAAACACATTTGGAATGTTACTGCTAAGAAGTGTTACTCACTAGCAGCAAGAGAAAATCGTGTCTTGTGGAAAATACGGAGGGCTTCATCCATAGCTTGGCTTTGCTCTGATCACACACCTGCCCAGGCACTGTTGATACTGTTTGCAACTGTCACACCTTCCAAGAGATCTGGTGAACGCCATGAGAAGCATATATCTGGGAATGAACTGGAACATGCAGAAAAGCAAAGTACAATGTTAATTATCTCTTAGCACAACTTCCATCTCAGGAAAGTAAGACAAAAAATGATAGTAAATAGAATATTTCAAGGTAGTAAGTAGGAAAATGAAGCTTCAAGTATCTATGAAACATAACAATTAGGACCCTGGAAATGTAGACTTTTCTTGAGAAGCAAACCTTGCCCTGAAGGTTACAGTTTTTGCACAGAACACAACACTCTCCAGATCTCATTTCTTCCATGCAAAGTTAGTTTAAACTAGAAATAAATTTAAAAAAAAAAAAAAAAAGAATATATAAACATCAGAGATCCTATCAGTATGTATTTTTTTCCTGGAAGCACAAAACCTGAAAATCACTGAATCCAATACAGGAAATAAGTTCCACCACGTAATGAAACATGTTTGGAAATGACTAAAGGAATTATTTTCTGCAGAGATCTACACCAAAAGAAAAAGTACAAAATTCCTTTCAGCTGCAAAGTAGGCTTTCAAATTTTGCTTTATGTTTGTTCTGAATAAGCTTTAATGGTATTCTTGGAATAAATGTAATCTTGACTTTTAATATTATTGCATATATATACAAATGGCATATGCAAGAGAGATCTGGCAAAACTTGGAATCCTCTATTCATGCCTTGCTCTACCACACACTGACAGAATGACCTTGAGAAAGTCACTTCACTTTTCTTTGTCTTTTCTTCCAAAATGCAGTCTGAGGATAATGAGTTATGCTTTATATCAAAATAAATTTACAAAAGAAGAGCTAGTAAATAGTAAATTAACTATTATGGAGTCTAACAAGTCATTAATTTGCTTATATACATGGCTTGGAAACTGTCCACAATATCTTTGTTTTATGAGTTTATCAGAATCTGTAATGTGTACTGTTATGTTTGTGTCATGACTGCATCAATAATCAAACAATTAATAGATATTCTGGAGTACTGTAAATGTTTATGACAGCCTGTAGACTCCATTAATTATACCCTGTAACACACACCTGTGACATAAAAGATGATTTTTGTTCTCAAGGTATGTTGAGACCGATGAGGAAAAACCACTGATGTTCTAAGTCTTAGCAATACTGCTATTCTGTCTACAGCATACCAAGTATTTACTGTAAAGTCCTATAGAGAAGTGAAATCAATTTCAGAGTAAAGATTGTGATTGCAATTCTTCAAACAACTAGTGCAGCAGAAATTAGTCCTTGTCTGATTTGAGTACCAGATAGTTTCTGGTTTAGTTCTGTTGCACTAAGGATCTGAACTTGTGTGAAATAAACAAATCTCTGATGAAGAACCAAATCCTGCAGTATTGGTGTTTGATTTGTTTCCCTTCCCCCTGGTTCTTCATGCCCCACTCTTTCCCAGTGATCTTTGCCTTCTCCAGTACCTCAGAGTGGCCACCAGTGAAGCCAATGAAGCACTGAAAATTGAAAAAACACATTAACCTTACGTTAGTTGCCTTCCCCAGAGCAATTTTTAATGTGGTAGAAGACGTTCAGTCAACATATACACTTTCATTATTAGTTCAGTCAACAGGGAAAGTCAAAAGTATAACACGCCTGGCCACACACATGCACAAGAGGAAACCAGTCGCTGCAGACTAGAGAGACTCTGTCTATCTCGATTAACCTTGCTTGTGGGCTATTTCTCCACATCTCTCACGTGCTCTCTTGCTGCAACTTATCTCTGCCCTCCTCTAGTTTCCCTTCCCTACCTAGCCTGGTTTCATCGCTCCCTTTTTATTCCTTCAGCTGCTCCTTCCTGTTTCTTAAACAATCTACCTGAGGCAACGAGCCCTACCTCTTACTCTGCCTCCTTGGTGCTATTTTCCACACCTACACCTCTGTATCCCCACTCTCAAGATTTTACCATTGCTCAACTGGCCCTTCTTGCATTCCTGTTCTGTCCTTCTGCCTGGTCCACTTCCTTTTCTTCTCTTCACTCGCTGCACCTGGGAGATAATGCTTTAAATACTCCCTACAGGCCTATTAAATCTCAGTGTCCACACATCCTGGATGCCCTTGCCTGACTCTCTGCAGATTCAGTCTCTTACAGAGACCTCCATTCTCTCCATCCCATCCCACCCCTTACACTCACACTGAGGCTACCCTCACCATCCCCATCACATTTTGTCTGCTTTTGAGCAATATCTCAGCTCTTCTCTCCTCTGAAGAGGGAAAAGACCTCTTCTTCCTCCTTTATCTTTCTTTTCTAGCACAGACTGATTGTAGACTCTCTCTTACTCTCCACTCCTATCTCACGTATTATGGAGTATGATTGCCAAACACATACCTCAGTCTGCCTTCAGCTTCAACTTCCTGGCTGATCTGTGATCAGGTTTACTTCATCCACAACCATTTAATTGTCTCCCCTTCCACTTGTGCCATCTTTATAAATTTTCTTCCTACTTTTCCCAATTGAATGAAGACCTGCACTTTTCAAGTGCTCCCTTCCTGAACATCTTCTGCACAAATCCTTGCCAAAGGAAATATTAATTTCCTTAATATAATATGCTCACTTCCTAAAAGTTTATTCCTTGTGCCACAGGTTGGGTATTTTTTCCTTCCTACTTCTATGTCCCATACTTGTCCTGTTACAACAGAACTCCTGATATTAATTTTCATCCCCTTCCTCAGTTTTCTTCTGAAATGTCGACCCTCCTCCAACTCCTCATCCTCACATTGCAGACATGCTCTAATAAACAAACATACCCTATGCCGACTCTTGCTGCTATTTCCAGCACTAACACTTTTCTTCTCAATGTGCTGCTTACACTTACTGTCCAATCTTCCCTCTCTCCAGCTCAATGTAGGCTCCCAAGACAGGCAACACCAACAACCAGCTAAAATAACCCTCACTAAATACCTGCCCAAAACAAAACTCAAAGCTCACACTACTTCATTCTTCTTGATCATCTTTGTCATCACCAACCTCATTATTTCTCTTCAACTCTTATCCTCAATTAGCTCTGTTTTGGCTTATTCTTCTCTTCCTGATGTCGAATATATACCAATCTTAAAAATGAGAATCCCACAAGTCATTCCTGAAAAAAACCAACATCTTTCTTCTTGGCATCTTCCCAATACACTGTCTACTCACCACTGTTTAGGCTGGGAGATAGGATGGTCTGACTGATTCCTTGTGCTCCCCCTCGTGTCTGCCATCAGGCTTGGACTGCTGACTTTTGAGGAAAAGCATTTTTGTTTTGTGTCTGGCCTAGCCTCAGTGCTAGGGTTCCCAGTGTCTTGGACGTGTAAGTAAACAAGGGTATGCACTACTCTGGAAAAGTTGATCTCCTGTAGTGTTTGAAGCTGGCTATTCACACACCAGAGCACAATGCAGTCAGTCAGTAATCTCTCTTGAAAATGTAGATGTAGGTTATCTTTAGCTCAGAATTTTTAAGAACAAAATCCAGTGTCTTTATGCTATGTCAGCAGTGCAGAGCATCCACAAACTCAGCCTAGAAAGACAAACAATCCATCCAAAGCTGCAAAGATCTAAGGAAGATGAAGCTTGAAAGCTGGTTTTCAATAATTCAGAGAGCTTGCATTTTCAGAACTGTTTTAACCATTTCTCTAGGAAAGTATCAGAATATTGAATACCAAACACCAACTAATTGTATGAAAAGCCAAAGGTTCTTCAGCGTTTTTTTTAAATTACATTTCCAGCTAGTGGAAATGCTTATGTTCAAGGTACTGGTGGAGTTAGCAGTAAATTCCTTACAGGATATGTCTGAACTTCTACAATAAGTAGCAATCCCCCCTCATTATCATACATAGGAAAGATTCAAACCAGGCATTTGGAGCAAAAATCAAACAAATAAAGAATAACTCTCAACGTAGCCAACACATGTCCTGGTCCAGACCTGCTTTTGCTAAAACTGTTTGGAAGCAGGGTCTCTCCTGGAAATAGGTATCTGGGCTCAGAGAAGGGAGAGCAGAAGCAGAAAAGTGGCCACTCACTTGCTATGCAGTCCTTTCTTTAAATACTGGCAGTTACAGGTAAATAATACTAGTGCTACAGAAATAGCAGATCAAACAATCTCTGTGGATGTGATGATGATACCCAACCAGAACTTCAAAAACTTACTGGAATTCTTATTATAAAGACTTTATTAAAATGTCATTTAAAAAACTCCAACAATTTAAATGACCTAAAAAAATAATTTTAAAACCCCACCAATTTAAATGAGCTAAATCAAAGATGGTGGGGAAGGGGCTGGCAAACAATCCTTTCAGACCTCCACTCCAGTCTTACTTCAGGCCCCCCACTACCTTCCCTCCCCAGCAGCATCTCACTGCCACTCTCCCATCTCCCACTCACCATACAGCAGGGCACTGGCTGACACCTGAGTGCACACCCTGAGGAGACCTTATCAGTCTGCGTAGCCAGGCAGCAGCTGTGAGCATCACTATCCCAGGGGTCTGTGTGAAACCAGCAGCAGAAGTCTCAAGGTGTTAAAGGGGTGTTTGCTTTCCTGTGCAAAGAAGAGACACCAGACCTGGTGAGTGAAGTATGAGGAAGAAAAAGGAAAGGTCAAAGGTAGCAGGCAGCCACATATGTTAAACAAAACTCCTTTCAACTCACAGTCTAATTCTAGGGATTCCCTATGCTTCCTACTTGCACCTGCTTTTGGTCCTTGCTTGGGGAAATGTCTCTTGGCGGGGGAGGGGCGCTCTTCCCTTTTCTTAGAAGCAGGGGAAAGGCTCCATCTTCTCAGGAGGCCAAGGTGCAAAGGGCGCTTCTGGAGATTACAGCTGACATCCACTTCTCACACTTGAAGTTCATGAGAAGAGACCTCAACAGACCTAAGAGCAGCAGAGGGCAAGAGAGACAGGGGATCAAATGTACCATCCTGTTAACTCATGCTAACAAACACGTTGGTGAGAAGAGATGTACTGCCCTGGCAAGAATGTTTCTTTGTGGAATAGCCAAGCTTTTAGCACTTACATTAAGATGAATTCTATTTTCATTACTGATACCATATTACAAATCACAAGAGACCCTTATGAGTTCCTTGTTATAACATTGTCCTGTCTCAATAGCTCTTTAGGGCAAACTCCTTGGTATGCATCTATACCATGCTGCGTTGCCTTTCGCGCAACTATTCCACACAACAAAGCCACCCAACAGTGACTCATAAGCTCCTGCTTTCTTATGGGGGTCAGCCAGAAAGAACAGATGAGAAACAGGGAATCTAATGGGGGAGCCATGTAATCTCCATTTGAGACTCAGACGTTTTTCTAAGAACCAGATGCTGCATGAAGGCAGAGCTTCACTACAGCCTCTTATTTCACACTTGGTGCGAGTCAAGCAACTTCAGCATGCCTGGGCATGTGCTTCCAGAGTCTCTTCCCTTCCCTCCCTCCCTCCCTCAGAGGGGACTGCCTGTGGGTCTTGCGAGGGTCTGACCTTGCAGGGGTGAAATGAGGGTACAATGCAGGAAGGCATGCTGTCTCCTCCTCGGGAAAGCTGAGTCCCAGAGCATGCCGGGGTATTTAAAGACCTCGATGCCTGCAAGTTCCACACAGTGCATACACTCTCTGGCCTTGACTCAAGGGAGGCCCAGTCCAGCGCTGGTCACTGATGCTTATGACCACAGCACCGCCTTCCAGGCTGGCAGCCCTGGGGAACTGTGCTGTTGGGCACGAAATCCACATCCCCCTCGCCCCTCTCTGCGTGACTCCACGCACATCAGGGCAAGGCTTAAAGCACTCTCAGTTGGCTGGTCAGCACTCTCAGTTGGCTGGTCGCACTCTCAGATCGCTCCGGCCAGGCTTTTAGCCCTCAGCCGCTGCCTGCCCCCTGCACGGAACGGTTAACGCGGCCTGAAAAGCTCCTGCCAGCTCCCCATGTTCTCTCCGGTGCCTCCCGGGAGCTATAAATACAGCGGGCACATGCTCTGACTCCGCGTTCCCCAGCAGGTACCAGATAACTTTAATTTGCCCTTTAAACGTCCCGGGCCGCGCGTCCCTGGCGGCCGCCGCTCGGGGGAACACGGCGGGGCGGGCCCGGCGGGCCGCAGCCAGTGCCCGCGGCCCGGGGGGGCGCCTCCTCCTATCGCGAGAGTCTGCGGGCTATAAGCGGGGCGGCGCGGGGCGCAGGGCCATTTGTCCGGCGGGGTGGGGGAGTGTCCGCTCGTTGCCTCTCTCCGGGCGGGGCTGTCGGACCGGCTCGCGGCATGGGTGACCAAGCGCTCAGCTTCCTCAAGGACTTTCTGGCCGGCGGGATCGCCGCCGCCGTCTCCAAGACGGCTGTCGCCCCCATCGAGAGAGTGAAGTTGCTGCTGCAGGTGAGGGGGCGACGGGGGGCGGCGGGGCCGCGGCACAGGAGG
>VZTI01001213.1:539995-575012 GCA_013397865.1 Struthidea cinerea | reverse complement strand
CCACTTCATTCTAGTTTAAATGGAATTGTCTGCTTTTGCTTTTATGCCTGTATTTTGAAAAGTATCAAGTCCCCATTAATGAAGGAGAAAAACAATAAAACCAATGATACAGAAGAAGCAGATGCAGATTCTGTGGTGCAGCAGTGTCTGAAGAAAAGCTTTTCTAGAGAATGAGAAAAAAGCTCCTATGGTTCCCTTGCCCTCTGCTGTGGATTGTACCAAGGGCATGTTAACTTCCATGCTATTTTCAGTAGTGAATTTTGTTCGGAGAATTTTGTTTGGAGAACAGCCTGCTGCATATAGAAATGAACACATCGACACAGTGGAACGGCAGTCCTGACCTACTAAATCTGTAACCTGGAACTAATCTGATTCTTATGTTATTACCAGCCCTACAATCTTGAGGTTCTTAACTGAGGAGCTACCTGGTACAATAGTATAAACATCTTGAGCAAATGTTGTTTTTCAGCCATATGTAGAAATCTACTAATTCTTTATGTTCTCCTTTTTGAGAAATGGACTGAAGAAAGATGTCACTTTTGCTTGTTCTTCTGAAGTACCAAATCTCTGGAGCCTTAATCCTGCATCACTGAAGTAAATAGAAATTTCAACACTGATCTCAACAATCAAAGAATCAGATCACAGAACATAACTCAGGTGTTTAGAACCAAATACATGCTCCCAATCAAATTTTAAGGAATAAAAAAAATTAGTAAAAGACACTAATGACAGGAGTTTTATTAGTTGCTCTAAGTTGCATTGTAGGTCCTCAGAGCTCTTGATTCAAGCTCAAAATATAGATACAGTATCATATCATTGATGACCTCTCATCCTGGCAAAAGAGTTCCCTGGCTTATATTTTACCCATCTTCTTTTACTTTAATACTGAGTTTACAGTAAAAGTAGAATATTAAAAAAAGAAAAGTCCCAGAAGATGTTCCTGCATTATTACCTTCTAGGAATGGGATAAGCCTTTACAAATCTAGGCATCCGGACATAGATTAGTGTCTATAAAGACACTAAAATACATACTGTCAATGACAGAAGGAAATGTCAGAAATGCCAACAAGCTGAGAATAAAGAAACCCAACACAATCAAAAAAACTGCTGCCATACAATGGGCCAAAAGAAAATCTGCTAATTCAATTTTGGACACATCAGAAGAACACTGAAGGTAAAGCTAAAGCTGTCTGTCAGAAAAAGGAAAAAAAAAAAACAAACATAATTAGTTCAGACTCTTCTGCAGCTATGTTGAAAAAGGAAGGAAAAAGTTACTGAAAATGTAGCACTCTTAAACTGAGTTCAGAGAGAAGATTAAAAATTTTACTTTTTCTTGGTTTACTTTGCTTTTTAAAAGCATGAAGGCTTCAGTTTCACCTCCCGTGAATCCTAACCAGCTGACTAGTGTGCCTTGACAGCTGTTCAAATTTATTTATATTACACCTCCTCTAATGTCACTGTCCCTTTGCAAAGTCTGGGGGGAGGGGGAAACAGATAACTGCATTCAAGGACACCTTTCTGTTCTCATCAATACAAGTATTTGTGATTTTCTTTAATTGCCAGTTGCATTAACTAGCTGTAACCTGACAAACTCTAACCATCAGAAAACTCTTAAAGGTCTTCAATTTACAGAAAAGTGTTTTTAACTGAACAGCTATCAAATTTATGTGTGGCTGGCAACACCACAAGGAAAGTAGGCTAAGAGTACAGAAAAAAAAAATAACCCACAAAATTAAGCCATTTGCAAAGCATTCAAAACTTCCCTTGAACATGCCAAGTAGTCAGTCTTTATTATAATTACCATAGCGGTGCTATAGTAATCTCAAGTCTGGGTCAGGAATCTGAAGACCATAAAAATCTGACCACAAAGAGCCCATCGCCTAAATACTACCATCAGAGAATTACACTGTATTTGTACTGTACGTAGTGTATTTTAGCCATGCACATCTGTGTGCCAATCCCACATCCTGACAGCTTCCCATTATGACAAGGCCACGGAAACCTTTTTTTGGCATTGCATTTTGTAGTCTCAGGAACTACCAACATTTTGTCTTTAGGCTTGGCATACACCACCTTTGAACTCAGAAAGTGAAAGTATCATATAAAACTCTGTGTGTTTGAGTTTCTGAGGAGTCATCAGAGCAACATGAGTATTTCTGAGTTCCTAAGACCACAAAGGAAACTACATTCTCTTTCACAACTGCATTCTCTACAGCTTTCTCCTGCAGACTGAGATCACTGAGACTGAACAAACTTGGTATTGTTTCTTTAACCACATAAGTGTACAGCATCCAAGGCCTGGTGATGCTCCCTAACTCTGGGGCTAGTCCTTGGGGACAGGACAAAGGGAAAGCAGAGAAAAAGCAGCATGGAATACTTCTAGGGAGGAAAGTACAATGTGCTCAGGTGCAGCCCTGATGGACCAGTGGCCCTCCTCCTACTTCTTTCCATGCCTAGAAGTTATTTCCCTTGTTGCAGCACGACACAGTTGGCAGGACAGGCATGGTGCAGCACAGGATCGAAAGAATATTCTTTGTACATGGTGTCAGCCAGGTAGGGGGATGGCCAAAACACTGTCCCTCCCTTGCCCTTCACTCCCCACCCAACTATGACAGCACATCTGCACCATTCAATCAAATGGAGACAAATGAATACACATTCATTTATGGCAGTACAATAAATGCATTTCTAAAGGAGATTCAGGCTTTCCAGCAGGACAAAGCCAGCTCCAACTGCAAGAGAAGGGAAAGTCTCCCTGAAGAATCCTTGTGCTGCTAGAGGCCACTGACTGCCGCAAGTGGTGGCCGGAAGCAATAATGAATCTGCAGCACAGAGGACTCAGGAAACCAAGTAAGTGAAAAGAGAAAGCCCTTGCAGAGAAACACTATAAGTGATTTTTTTTTAAATTTGTGTGGAAGGGTCACTATACTGGAACTGGGATCAGAGTTGGATCTATTAGGCCTTAGGGTACATTTTTTGGGAATAAGAGGTGAGGGAATGAAGAACATGGTGTCTTATGTGCAGTGAGCCATAACAGCACGAGGTAGGAAGAATGTGCAGGGATGCATGGAAAGACCAAATATTCAAAAAAAAGGAACACCCTTATCCCTCCTGAGCTAAGGTTTGAGAACTGCCCCTACCAGAGCTGCTGAGATCTTCCAGTGTGAACTCAAAAGGTCACTGTTCACTAGAAATTTGACTGAACACAGCATCTTAGCTCACTGAGGTCATCTAACTCCTAAATCATAGAATTAATAAAAATGATGAAAAAAACCACCAGAAAACAACACAGAGATATGAATTACTTCTAAGTTCTGATGAAATGACTGAAGAATGATGTGATGGCTGCAAATCTGTATTTCAAGGACCCCAAACAGTTACCTGTATATGCCAGTACACATTTTTGCGTTACACAATAAACCATTAAAAGTTTCAATGGCATACAGCCCATGTAGCTCAGTATCTTATTTACACTGGCAAAAATGATTACTATAGCAATAGAGATAGACACATATATATGCAGACATGGGAACAAAGTAACACATCAGTCACACTTAAATTCCTTTCCACTGAAGAAGAGGGATTAAAATTATGTTCAAACACAAGAGTAGAATGTTTTCTGAATCAACAGCATCCTCTACTGGCAAGAGACACACTCTGATCTTGCTAGCTCTGAAAAGCCACCAAAAGTAGGTTCCATTTATGAAAGCAGTCAAAAGCAGCAAGTACAAAATTCTGGCATTAATTTTAGCAGTCATCTGTTCTGCTAATTGTGCTTTTTCCATAAATTGCTAATCAGCACTTTAAAACTACTGTTCTTCAGAGCAATGCATCTTTTTATTCTGTCATTGCTCTTTCTAACAGAATCTGTGGGAATGACATGTATTTCCTGTACCTTCTTGCACCCTTTCACAAAGCTAGGGAGCACCAAACCACTCAGATTCCTCTCTAATTTCCTAAAATTTTACTTACTTTCCTGCATCATCTCTGATGTTCAATGCCTGCAAGAGAAGTCAAACTTTCTGGTAACAGTAAGTACAGGCATTACCCCAAGAATGTTCTGGTGGAACAGGTGAACATTTTCCTTAGACAAGTTGTTAACCTCAGGACAAGAAATTATAAAAGCTGTGCCAACACCAGCAAAAAAAAAAAAAAAATCTCTGCATCAAAATTATTTAACTCCATGCAGAGACTACTGTTGTAAATTTCTATTCTTGAATCATTTACAAAACTCTACATCCTTCTCCAACAAACATTTCACAAAGGTGTATCAAACACCATATTCTGTACACAGTACCCTCAGGCCTTGTATAAAAAAGATTTCTGAGAAGTAAAAGAAGAAAGATTGATAAGAAAGTTCCACAGAATTCCACAAATTCTGCCTCTTCAGATTTATGAAGGTGAGGAAAGCTGCTGACCAGAAGAAAACAGGTTCATAAAGCACATACTTTTATCAATATAAAGCAAAAAAACATCATCAGTGAGCAGGGTAGGGCTGCTCTTTCATTTACAGTCTCGGAGAAAAGTATGTCACACCTGTAATCTCAAAAGGTAGTGCTACAAAAATCAAAGTTAAAACTGTGATGCTCTAGGTGTACATACACTTCAAACAGAATAAAAATGCAAACAAAATTGCTAAAAAATTATAGCAAAGTTAAACAAAACGGAAGAGCTGTACTGATGAATCACTGATCCAAAAAGAACAGAATATATCATCCTGAGTTTGGGAAAAAGAATAAACCAAATGCTTTTATAGTCTAAACTAGCACGATGTCCTAACATAAACTCTCATACCAAACATGTCCACCCACACTGCTGACGACAACTAAACTATAAATGAGTAAGTAAATGAACAATACTATCTCGTGGACTACATGGAACCACCATTAAGCTCTAACAGGTACTGAAGCAGCAATATGTGAAATGACTCTATATGTTTAGGTCTGCTGCATTTTTGATCCAAAAGTTGCAAAGGCAAGACAGTCTTGAATGAACACTGCAATATATCATAAGAAAAAGGGGTTGTGGCATTGAGTAAACAGAAGTGTATTTTAAAACATCCTACACATTCATTTACTGCAATCATCAGTTGTTATGCAGTACAGCATATTACTGTTACATCCTAAGTCACTGTGGCACAGCACTTCTTCCCCCTTGTAGAAGAATATATTCTTATTAACAAGGTTCATGTGGCAGAGCAAGACCTGTTTTCAACACCTGAAATAAACACCATTAACACCCTCCTACCTAAACACACCAAAGCCTAAAAACATGTCTTCCCCAGCCAATGACAAGTACAGCACGTCTATAACAAAATCTTGTGCTTAATTCTTTCAGACTGTAAAGTATGTGAACTGCAGTCTAGTGGAGCTGGGGAGAAAGTTTCCTAGTTTGAAAGTTTTAACAATCCAGACGTCTGAAAACTGGAAGAACGAAAACCTAACAGACTTTTCCAAACAGGGCAATCAGACTTCCTCCATGCTGAATCTGTACCTCTGTCTATGTGTATAGAAAAGGAAATTGTAACCTTTATACTTCTACAGAAGGTAAAAAGTAATGAATTACTTCCAGTATACATTTTCCAATTATTTTAACTATAATTTTATCTCTTTTTTAAACACACTGATAAATACATAGGAGATATGAAAATGTCATTACATGTATGTATTACAATTCAATTACTAAAACTGTCTTATTCAAACCAGTGTTACTTCTATTATTTGAGAACTCTGCCAATATCCCTACAAATGAGTCTGAATTTTTGTCTTCCAGTAAAGCAAGCTATTGTAATTGCCATTACACTGTGGCAATCAGACCACTACAAATATTCAAAGAGAGAGATAGCTATGAGGCAAAACCCAAAACTGACGTTGACTTTGTATCCTGTGTATTTCAAATATAATGGGTCAGACTGCTATCCAGTGTTTTGAGTGTGTTAACAATAAGGGTCGTTCCTCTTAAATGAAACAATACCAAAGTAGAGCAAACGCATATAAACTAAAATATATTTCCACATGAAATAAAAAGCATCATTACTCCCACCACCCTTCCAAAAAACCAAGAAACTCACCCAATATGAACAATTATGCCAACATCATAGTAATGGAAATGCATTGAAGACTTACTGCAGTAAAGGTCCATGTGCTGCCTCATCAATTTTCCAAGTATTTAGCAACAGCTCATCTGACAAGAAATAGTCCTTCTCAATTTGCTGATCCACATCCAAACTCAAAACTTACCAGGTTTTCTCTTTCAATTCTTTGCTGCTCTTTTTGCCTGTTGAGGGCAGTGTGGTACAATCTAGGCTGTGGTACAGACGTCTTCTTCATCGTGCTACTTCTCCTTGGCCTTGCAGACTGTTTGGACAGTTCTTTTAGCAACCTTTGGTTTTCCCGATCAATCTGTCTTACTTCTTCGTTTGTGAAAGAGTAATTTTTCCTTATTACTTTAGATGGATGATCGATGGTTAGTTTTTGTTCTTTTTTATCCAACTGTAAGAAAGCTTTAAAACAGCAAAAAGTGCAATAAATAAGCAGATTGGAAAACACAGCTTCAGGAACCCAGGACTAAATGTAATTTAGAACCAAGAATTGAACCATAAACTAGTATTTAGATGTTTGCACATTGAAAAACATTTAAACTTTGCTCGCAAGTTAATCTAAAGTATCAGTCTCAGCTGAGAGGCAGAATAGAAACAATGTTTCACACAGGAAACTGACTCTGGGGAAGCCCGACTCAGAGACATAAAATGCACTTCCTGAAGTGATTTTGTTGATACTTAACACCTAAAGCAATCCTACATCATGTTGGTGCAGAAAATGCAAAGGGAATGATGAAAATTTAATTTAATGGATAGAGAGAAATGAGTGAGCACATATAACAGAAATTACTGGGGCATGGAAATTTAAAACAGTAAGCAAACAACAATCAAACCATGATATAAGGTTTCAAGACAAAGAATGCACACTTAAAAATACACAGCAACTTGACGTGCACAATTGCAAGATAACTGGAAAACTTCACTCTTAGCCAGAGCCAGCTGTATTTATTACAGTTCCACTGGAGCTTTGCTGTTGACCCATTTCTAAGCCTCCCCTTTCTAAAGCTCTGCAGCAGGTCTTCTGGCAGCTACTTTAAAAGTTTTGCTGTCATGGTGTTACCCCATCAAACCATTGCATTATCTATGGTACAGGAATGGCAGTACCAGCTTAGATTAAACCCATTTTTGGAGCTGAGACACAGACAAAAAAGCCTTACTCATGCCATTCCCCACACTCCTCTAATATCACAGTGCCTTCAGAAGACACCCCTCACTCTTACCCCTAGAAGTCCCACACAAGCAAAACAAGCATCCAAAGCAGAAAGAAAAAAATCCCAGGCATGCAGTAATATTTCCTCAGCAAACACTTCCACATTAGCAATCTGTTTGCAAGAGATGTCTGAGGAAGCCTGGCAGCCTACAAGTGAAAAAAACCTCAAAGAATGAAGAGCATATTCTTAATTCAATACAAAATGAAATCTTACTTACAAGTTGCTCAACTGAGTTTATTTCGGAATTGATGCAAGTAAATATTACTACTGTCTTTGAGAAATTTAAGAACAGTATTCAAAATGCAAAATCCAAACACTTCATGAATTTCAACATCCATCTGGAAATTAGTAAACTTGCACTATCAGCATGCTAGCCAATATAGGCGAGAACTACCCCTAGGTAGCTCTGTGAGGTTGCCCACATTAGCAAATTCCGCTTTTGTTTGTCAAGAGAAGACGCAAATCACCTCAAAACCAAGACACAATGCAAACTAGCACAGATCAAGTGTGCCAAACAACAGGTTAATACAATATAAATGTCTTGAAAAACACCTCTACAATTTAGTAAGTTATTCTCAACGTAAAACTAGTACAGCCATCAACACCATTGGAGGAGACAAACCTGGAATGAGACTCATCTGGATAAGCCTACAAGGGACAAAAAGAAATGCAAAGAAAATAACTACAGCGACACAATTCACATGACAACATCAAGCTGCAGCATACATCTCAGTAGAAGATAATTTAAAATGTCTTTATGGGAACAAGCAAAAGCAGCACTGCAGAACACATCTGGAAGAAAGTAAATTGAACAACTATCTGAAGAAGATATCTTATTACATAAGTGATAATTGTATTATTACAGAGCTGTGAAAGGTAATTTTACCTTTTGCCTTATATCCATAGCGTCTCATGGGTTAAAGTGGACTGCACATCATATGCAAAAGTGGAAATCAGGTTGTGAGAAAGAACAGTCACTGAACTCAAGTCTTGACCTAGCCTTGTGGCATCAATGCTATTGGCGATGAAGTCTATTACAAGAGACATTTAAATTTCTGAATGACTGTCAGTGCAAATTCCCAACAATTCTTTTGCTCCTGTGGAAGGTGTCAACTAGTCAAAATCAATTTAAAGCAATGGCATTCTGGATAAAGACTTTTTCAATTAGAAATACAGGTTTCATGCTTTCACTGGTCAATGACTTTTAATTCACTATAAGATAGCAGGCCATACTTTGGAAGAGACTGTATACACTTTTCATGTAACTATGAACTATAACCAGTAAAGAGATTAAAAATGCTTCAAGGTAATTACTTGCTATCTATTTTCTGACATGCTCACTTTTCTGGTGAACTGCTGTTAGGTGTGATGAAAAAATAAAACCAGAGCAATGACATAGAACAAAGGCCTTTCCCTTTCACCCCAAAGCTGGTCAGTAAATGCTACTGGAAACAAGGATTCAAGGAACCCTGAAGCGATTGCTACACACAGGGCTCAACAAGCACTGCGTTCCTTTGTCACTCAGGTCTCCTGGGGGTAGTGGTATGCAACTTCTGTAGCACTAAACACCCCCTATTTTACCAGAAGTTCTCAGGCAACTAGAGTAAATACATAACTATGTACATATCCATGCACTGCTCTACTGGATACTACTACTTATATATGCAAGGACAAAATTTTACTAACTTTACTCTCATCTGCCAGCTCATCATCCCCCCTCAACACACAGACTTTTTTCATTCATCTCTTCTTTCTTCTTCTTTTCCTTAGCCTCTCATAAGTCTTTTTCCTTTGAATATGTATCACTTCTACAGTGCCTCATCCACACCTTTTATCACCTCACCACAAAGATAACCTTTCCCCCTTGTGTCAGGCAAAAAGAGACCCCAGCCCACTTTCTTCAATATGTTCTTCATTCTTAACCTCATCGTTATTTATTTATTCTTAATGTAGAAACTGACTTTACTACTGCCAACAGCTTTCTGGCAACTTTTGAGGTTGAGAGCTTGCTAACAGTCATAATATTGAATTTATCACAACTCAAGAGAAATATACTAATACAGTGAAAGAATTAAGAACACCACAAAGGTTCTGTTGTGAAGTTACTCAGTGAAGCCTTAGCAGAGAACTGCCAAAACCCAGTAAGTAATCTATTGACAGATGGCTGAATTACAGAAGACTCATTAATATTGCACCAGAAGTTCAGATCTAATACAACACATGGAGCAGCAAGTGTTTTTACAAGGGGATGGAATGAAAATATCGATCCAAAACTCTCTAGTTCCTCAAATGATCTTTTTATTATTAGCCTTCTACATGACCCGAGAACCTAATTTGAAATTTCACAACTAGCTCTTTGCTGCAGCACTGCTGCAATACACCAAAGCACTGGATCAGGTAACACAGTAAAAGTACCTGGTTTGTTATACTTCAAGCTGTTAAATTCATTTACTGGAGTTATATTTTACTTAGTTAAGATCTATGTTAAGGAAGAATTTAGGCTGCAAACACCGCAACAAAGCAAACCATAACTTACTGGACCCTATCCATAGATAATCTTTTTTAAACCACATAAATGCAACACTGATTTCCATAGGAACTGTGTAACAAGAGAATCTAAAGTTTAGTAGGAAAAAGAGACAACAGAATGCACACTGCATCATTTTACTGAAAGAGCATCACTGATACTACAGCATGCATGTTCCTAACAAAACAAGCAGAAGAAATCACCGCTCCTTAAATGATGCTCAAATAAATCACTGAAGCAATCTAGAAAGCAGTGGGGAAAAACTTCTGTAGGTCTTCCTAAAGCAGAGGTGACATTCTTTCCATGGTTCAGAAAGACACTTCTGACCACTGAACTTCAAATCAGCAGTAACAGTTGCCACTGCTTCCAGTTACCTGGCTGAAAATCTGTCCTACCTCCCTCTGCAAAGCACCATTTATACGGCATCATATTCCTATTCTCCCCGTACTTGCTATGACAGAAAATCCACAGGTAATCCACAGCAGGAATGTGTATCCAATATGCACTGAATGCATGCCACCACTCACTGGCAACATCCATTCATGGCAAAGACAGTAGGTGTCTAAGTGAGGTCAGCACATGCCCACAAAACCAGCGACAATTCACCATCAAAAAGCAAAAATAAAATAAGATTCCAAATGCTATTAAATACTGGTAGCACAGTTCATGTTATATAACTCTGGTGTTTGAGTTTCATAGTTATTTCAATGATTTATTCAACAATGCACCCACCCTACTTTTTAATCACAAAGCCTAAGCATTTGAGTGGTGTACCTGACTATTTTTGCAGTGGCCATTACAACATGAGGTAACACTACAGCTTAAGGTTATGATTTAAGGTTCTAAAAGTTTGTAAGTCTTATAACAATGAAATATGATTTACCTACCATATTCATACTCTATCAGTGGGTAATAAGTAATTTAACTAAACCCCTAGTTACTTTCATTGTCAGTCAGACCATAAATATAATTTGGGGGAGACAATAAATAAGCAGCAGCATTTGCATAACTACTTGCACAGTGTGCAGTCTAGTTCTCATTTGCTGGTAAGCAGGAAAAGAAAATTCCCTGCTATTCACAGGATTTCTATGAAAGCTGGTTTCCATGGAGAGATACCTGACTTTTTTTTTAAGCCATAAACAAGCTGTTTATTGCTTTCAATTTCTAAGCATTGAAATAACCTTGCAGAATGAGGAAGGCCAAACCTTATATAAAATACAACTTATAATTAGCAAGTCAAATGCATTAGGACAGGACGATACAGCCGTCCTAATGGCATTAAGGCTAAAATTAAAATCATGCGTGTTTCAGTGTATCTTTTGCAATCCCAATATAAGTTGCTTCAATGCTTACACTTGACTGATATTTTATTTTATACTGCTACACTACCACATGCGTATCACATCTGAAAAACACAAAAGGATTAAATAAATCACAGTTCTTCATCAATATAAAGTAGTTTAAGAGTGAAACTATTTCCCCGTGATACCTCTAAACAAATACTTCCTAGAACATCCATTACTGCAGGCCACAGAGCTCTTTAAAAGGGATTTTGGAGAATTCATTATTTGGTGGGGGTTTTTTTAAGAGAAGGAGAATGTCCTTTTCCGGTAAAAATTTTTCCTATTTAAACATGCTTAAATAGGGCTGCTAATTATCTCTTGATATCATGAGAAAGACAACAGGTATCTTACAGGTGCTGGACTTTTTTTCCCCATAATTACACATTTGCTCATACATGTTGGGAAAGTCTGGATCTCTCCATAACCTCACAGATTTTCAATCTGTTTTCAAACTCTAAATATAAGAATAAGATAGTAATTGCTTTTCTACCTCAACATGAGTCTCTAGACCTGTGAAAACCAAGCATGTGAATACACATACATATTGAAAATTAGTTCAAACTCTGAACATACACACTAAATGGAATTCTGCAGAAAAGCTATGTATGCTTAGTTCAACTCTACAGTTTGGGTATGTATAGATTGTAGAGTCTACTTTAAATTTAGATACTGCTTAGCAGCTTTTCTACAAATACACTAGTTCAGCACGAATGAGCACACAGAAAACATATCACTAAAGAGAACGAAGTTTCAGTTATCAAAAACTTTCTCTATTTCCTGAGTGACAAATTATATGAGAAAAAAAAAAGTTGAAGTGATTGCTACATGTTCAGTTGAAGCTGCTATTTAATTTTCTACAATAGATTTTATTCAGAAACACAGAGCTTTTACTTTCATCATAATGATATTTATATTACAGTGCTTTTCACAGAGGGAGCTCTGACTGTTTTAAAAATCTAAGGCATAGAAGAGGCATAAAGCTTTATCAGCACAGAGGTCAGTGAGAGCTTCAAGGATAGAACTGGTCTTCAGTCTGTGGCCAAGTGGCCTACTTACCCCATCACACCACCTCCTCAAGTTAATAATAGCTAACACCATGGATTTACAGACTAATTCTCACAGACACTTCTGTAAAATAAGCAGGCATCAACCCCATTTTACAGAGGAGAAAACACAAAGTACTAAATCCTTTAGCACTGTACATACCTTGTGCTATCCCACTGTATTGATACCAAACAAATTTGGATAAAGAGATACGGAGAAATTTTAGCAGAAATATCTGTTCTGAACTACAGAAATCAAGAGATTTGTCTAAAGACAGAGAGCAAGTCTGTAGCATAATGGGTTGAGATGGATGAGTGCTTAGTCACACTCATATACTTAACCCATCTCTTTATCTGCATAATAATCAAGACATAAGATCAAGGAAAAATAGCATCAGAAATTTTCCAATTTATTTTATTCCCAGCTTTCTAACATGGTGATTTATGAAATTACCTTCAAAAGCAATCTTTTCCAATCTATTTCTTTGTACTGCTATACTTAATTCCCTTTTTGTGTTCAGATTACTCAAGAGTACAGCAGAGGAAATAACTGACATTTTTTATTATTACGAGTTTAGAATATTGCTTTCAGTTATTAACTTTCTGAAATATCTTTAAGGTTTATAGCAAAGTGCAAACATCATCGAATCACAAAATAATTACATACAAAGATCTATATAACATCACAAAAGAACTGAAAAACTGTATCTCTACCTGAAAATTTATAATCACACCTGTTATCAGCAATACCCATCTAAAAAACAATCAAAGTGCAATTTACAGCAGAGAGACTACGAGATTTCCAACTAGAATTATGCTATTTGTGAGATTTTGGCTTACTGAAAAATGCATAATGGAAAATTTGGCTTTTATCAATAACAAGCATAGCTTTAGGAGTTGTAAAGGCAGGATAAATTTTTGTCCACATACAATTTTTTAAATGCTTACAAATGAATAGTTTTAAATATGAACACAAATAGGTGAAGGACATATAAAGGAAAAACCTTTTCAATTACATTTAAATTTAACTGCAACAGTTTCTAAATGCTTCAAATAAATTCTACTTTAAGATACACAAACCACCTTGTTGCCTAATAACCAGACCCTTGTGCTACTCCAAAACTTGCTCTTTGAACAAATTTCTTTCCTTTTTTTGTTCTTGCAATTCTTTTTTTAATACAAGAGATTCCAGTCTTCCCAAATGTACGCACTGGTAATGTGAACAATCATACAAAATTAATTACTGTGTGCCCCTTAGAAACAGCACAGTAACAGATCACATGGAAATTCTGCAAGTGTCTGGGGACCTTGGGAAATTAAACTTGTTTAACTGCTGTAAATGCTTAGCTCCAGCTATATTGCAAGCGTATTTGAAAAAAAACTTAAATAAAATGCTTTATCAGTATAAAGTACTGCGAGAATACTATACTTTAAAACCAAATCATGATTATTTAAATATTTTTTTCATGCACTCAGGTCTGGGCTTGCAGTGCTCTCACTTGAAGCAACGTTTATGCCTATGCAGTTCTGATGAACATTTAATGGAGACTGGGGGGTGGGGGAAAATTATTTGCAATTTTTTTCTCCCTAATGTGTACAAAAAGAATCTGTAAGCCATAACTCAGAATAAGATTAGCTCCTAGTTTCCCAGACTAGTTACTTTCCACTATTAATAATTCTGCCCCATTTAAACTTCAAAATGCCCAAACTAATTAAGCTGCGTTATGCTTGCTAATTTAGAGAGGCACTTGGGAGTAATATACACATTAATCAGGAACGTTAGCTGCTAGACTATATGAATTCTACTTCTCATTACTCTATCTTTATTATTGTTATTTAGAATTGGTTTTCAGTTTTGAGAAAAAAGTTCCTCTCCCCAACAGAGATTCAACTCTGAGAATACCTGCTCTGAGCCATAATGCCCATATGTTTTAGGGATGAGATGAATCCACTGGTAATCACCGGTTATTAAATAGCTTCTTGCTAACAGGGACCAAATAAAGACATAGGACATCATAATTTCAATTGCCTAGCAACAACTCTTCTGACATCATGTTTTGACAACCGGTTGGAATTGTTTCTAGTATGAAAGAATGGCTGATGCACAAGGACTGTCAAGAGATGAGAATCAGCACTACCTTTCTTGATGGCTAGTGTTGCTTTTCTTAACCTCAAAAGAATTTCCATACAAATAAAATCCTCATTTTTACTTCTAGGCAAGTTAAACCATGTACACAATACATTTTAAATCCTTATTCACTAGAAACTCAGTCTGGCAAGGTGCAAAGTAAAGAAACACAATACATGCAGTTTTAGTCATGCCAGGCACACTTCAACACAGCAAACCTGGCTTAGAATGTACCAGACTTAAACTGCAAGAGGCTTTCCCTCACCTGAGATCAGCAGATTTCTTGAGTCAAGCCTTTTTTACTCCACAGATTTTAGTGCTGAAAACTCTGGACCACGAAAAC
This sequence comes from Struthidea cinerea, assembly GCA_013397865.1. Taxonomy (NCBI): domain Eukaryota; kingdom Metazoa; phylum Chordata; class Aves; order Passeriformes; family Corcoracidae; genus Struthidea; species Struthidea cinerea. The sequence goes on along the minus strand of VZTI01001213.1, from coordinate 560,317 downwards.
AAATGCAGAAGCACCTTGTAGACCTTAAAATATGCACGAGATCATCCAGGGCATTCTCACCCCATATAATGAAGGTTTGCAATGAATGCAGGGAAAGAGACTCCAAATTTTCTTAGGCTTCATTATTAGATTTTTTAAGTCTATTACCCAGAAGCAACCACTTGAGTTTTATTAAAGATTATCTGTTCTTTTTCTTTTTAAAATACCATTACTCAGCCTAGGGTATTTTAGAAGGCAGACACCTAGTTCAGAAAAGGATTTCAAATACTTCTGTTTAATTATCGAAAAGGTACTAGAAGTTTAAGTATATGAATACCATTTATCATGCTATGAAATTTTGGACTGTCTTTCAGTTTTGGAGGTTGATAATCCAGCCTTTCTACAGAAAGGTTGATGTTTTAATTCAGATATTAAATTGTGTCATAGTACAGTACACCTTAAAATGCCTGTGCAGTTTTACTATTCAATTTGTTAATACAGAAAATCTTTTTAGATTCACTCCATCTGTGTATCCACTCTCTTCTATTAGAACACAGCTGTTCTCAACAACATGCAGATGTTGTATTGTGTAAAAAAATTCAAAAATCACCTTTCAGAAGCTGATTCAGGTCCATGGCATCATGCAAGACTTTTCGACTATATCTGCGATCAAACTCAGAATCTAATGAAAAAAATACAGATATAAGATTCAATTTCCCAGCCCCATAGGTTTTGCACATTTAGTGTTATACTTAAATTCTGAAAATTACCATATAATTCTTGGTTCACATTTTCCTGTCTCTTTACTTTTAGTTTCTTATCATTTGATGCTACAAATTCAAAAGACTGGATAGGACTGATGTCTGGAGTTGACAGAGGCGTTACGTCAGTCACTGTGTCTTCAGACTCCTCCAGATCATCACCAAGCTTTGGTTTTCCTTCTGCTAATTTCATTGCTGACTTGAATTTTTGTTTTGGAGACAGAAGAGCATTTCTACAAGCATTCCTCTTTGGCGACAAATGAGGTGAATCTGATAAACAGCTATCAGAATCTGTATCAGAACAATCTGTATCTGAGCTTGAGGATGATGAGGAGGATGAGGAAGAGGAGGAAGAAGAAGAGGAGGAGCTGATAGTATACTTTTTGCTAGCCTTTTTTATGTTGTTTGGTTGCTTAGCTGACTTTGGTCTAACCTTCTGTTTTTTGCCATCATCACTACTATCTTCTTCATCTGTATAGTAATCTTCTTCACCTTCTTTAACTATTTTAGGAATTCCAGCAGGAACATTCTCCTGTGTTCCTCTATTTGCCGCACGTGTTGCTCCAGATGTACCTGCATTCTCTGTAACTGAAGAAACTGTCAAAGATGAAGCATTTTCGACAGGATCTTTGCTGTTTTCTAGGGACTGATCCTTTTGCAAATCTATCTGCTTTTCTTCACTTTCTTCCTCACAACACTCTTCATCCTTTGAATTAGAAACCAAATCAGTGTCTGTAAGAGCTGCCTTTGTACTTTCTTTCTCTATATATTCACCATTTCCTTCAGCTTTCTTTTTCTCTTCCTCAAAGTCACTGTCAAAGAAGGCATGATCCACTTCACCATCTGATATGTCTTCAAAACGGTCCATAATGAAATATGAAGTGCCACCTACAAGCATCAGAAAACATTTCCAAAGATTTGCATTACAAACAGGTCCAAGTATACTATTAGTGTAATAGTTTCGCTCTTCACTCTTCTAGCTCTAGTAATTTATAATTCTGCAATTAATTACATGAAGTTTATAGAAACAATACCATAGTAAGCTCGGTAAAAAAATGTAGTGCCACCTTATTGCACACAGCTTTTATGTTAGACCGGAAAGCTTTCCTTTAAACCAACCCATCACAATTTCAAAACTACCACTTCTAAGCAAATTTGTCAAACACTGTTAGTGGCTAAAAAAATCTTAACTATTACAAACAAGCAATTAAAGCATCTTATTTTATCCCTTTAACCTAGAACCATTTTAAGCTAGAGCCACTTATGAGCTATCATTAGTTGGAATTTTATATTGAAAACCTTGTTTGTATACAGTGGTCACCATCTTGGCTGACACAGCCATACACACTGCAGACTTTCAGCAGTTAAAAGTAGAAGAAATTTCAATTTACATTGAAAGATCCATGGCTCTATAGGTTAAATTGTGACAGATGTAGGGTGTGTCAGTATTCACGTTTTAGTTTGGATAAAGAGTCTGCTTTTCATGACAGTCCTCTGTAGCTCGCACTCCACAGTACAGTAAGGAAACTTAATTCTTTCAGATGAACCTAGACTTTAAAAAGTGTGATCCAGGCATGAAACCAGTGCATTTAAACCAGCAGTCACCATTCAGTCCATGGGACCATGATGCTGCTGTTGCGTGAACGGCAAGCAGAACAACATTAGCGAGAATGAGTCCAGGAGAAAATTCTCTTTTATTAATAACTAAATCAGTCCTTTTATAACTTGGAATGACACAATTTGTTCACGGCTCAGCCACCCACCTAAGTGATTGGCCGAACGGTATAACACCTCAAAATATTTTTCTCAATGAGCCAAAACATTCTCCACAAACAACATGCAGCTGTGAAATAGTTTACAAAATAACAAACTGTTTCTCAGCTGGTCTTCATGAGAAAGCAATGTTCTCACAGAACATTGAGAAAAGGCTGAAGAATTTCTCGGCTTTTAACTTTTTAGCATCTACAGGACCAGATCATGGCTAGCCCAAATAAATAATATTGTGGATATTAGGACCTCAGTGCTAACCATTATGTTCTACAAATCTGCTCCTACTGTGTCATTCTTCTTGCAGAATTTTATGGTGTTCGATTATTATGCATGTGGCAGGAGGATACAAAAGTTTCCACTCATTAGTAGTATATATACAGAGTTAAAATAAAAAATCCAAACACCCCACAACCAAACAAAATTAGCCAGTATCAAAGACTACCAGTCCCATCTAGCCAGAGGCACTTTTCACCTACTCTTTACAACAGATTTTACATAAATTTAGAAAGCTACAATCAATAAATACGTAACATTCTTTAGACCCAAGGAAACCAAACATGAAGACACTGGAAGCAACTATACAAGGCTGGAAAACCAGAATATTTTACAAGATGGATGGTCTCCCTTAAACCACATATAATTTGTTGCCATGGCAAACAAAAGTGGAAAAAAGGAATTTCCAGGAAAGGTTCTAGCTAAAAATGACTTCAAAATACAGAATTTTTAAAGGTCACTCAGACGTTTTGCCACTTTTCAAATAATACTGGTTTAGAGTAATTGAAAATATGCTTCTCAAATCACAACATAAAACCAGAAAGTCTGGAACTTCCTATGGTTTTAAGAATCACAAAGCCAAAGAACTGAAAAGAGACTTCGTATGATTAGATGTTGTATAAAACTGAAAACACTATTAAGCAACAGAAACAGAGATCAATTTTCAGGATCACAAAGATAACTCTCTAAAGCATCTAGCCCTTCCAAGAGCAACAAAACAAAGGTGTAAAACACCTTTTTGGGAACGCAGACATCCAGCAAGTTAAAGTCTCCCCTAAGAACAGGCGCTAACCATTGTGACACCACCCTGCTTCTTACAGATCTTCATCTTCAACTTCATGTGCCTCTTTATCCTGGCAGGGTGGCCTGTAACAGACAGCCCTCAGGACAACTGCCTTGTTGGCCATGTCCCTGGTTCTCACTCACAGGCACTCAGCCTTATCGTTGCTATCCTTGAGCTCCACACAGTCCAAATGCTCCCTAATGGGCCACCCCACCACCTCTCCTTGCTTGCATATCCCTCCTGAGGAGCTTATAACCATCCATTGCAGCACTCCAGCCGTGACAATCATCCCAACACATTTCTGTGATGGTGGCTACATCATGGTTTTCCTGCAGCACCATGGCTTCCGGCTCCTCCTGGTTTTCACCCATACTGCATGCATTGGTGCAGATGCACTTCAGCTGGGCTATTGATTTCCCCCTTCATGTCACTTCTTGTGATACCTGGCTTCAGGCAGCTTGCACAGCCTGCAACGTGCAACTATCATGTGAATTCCTGAAAGTTTTTCTAGAGCAGCTTCCTAAAAGTATAATACATTTTAATAAATAAAAACATACACAATAGGCAAATAAAAAACAATCAGAAGAGTAACAAATTATTTACATTTAATTTTCTACCTCATGTAGTCTAAACCAGAAGTGAACAAAAGCTGTAAACTACAGATCATTAATTATTTATTTAGCAAGTACAACTTGAACAAAGCCAATTCTATGAAGGAAATTAATATAGGAAGTACAGTGTAAAAATTAAAACCCTTTCTTCTCCATGATGAGAGGCTTTTATTACTTAAGGAACTAGCATCCCTCCAGCTTGTAGCTGAAAATATTATGACTGATTGGTAAAAGTACACATGTGCTGTATTTTGCTTGTCTCAAACACAAATTTGAAATACTGTTAGCACTGCTGAATATGTAAGAGCATAAGGGGCTAAGGCAAAAAGGTTTGCAGGTGGACACAAACTAGTACAGCTTAATATAGCTGAAAACTTTAGCAGAATTTAAAATACAGAGTTTTGTTGAGTGTAATCACATCCATGTATTTATAGTTTATGTAATGCTATGCCTGCAAAGGAGACTGAACTAACAGTATCTCATTGGCTATAATGTGTAATTACACCACGACTTCTCAGACGACTTTTCTGAACACAGTCTCTGAAGTGGTGATGGGATCTAACTCAAGACAAAAGGGCAGTGTAGAGGTGGCAAAAGGTGATAAAAGATAGCAAGAAGCTTGTACATTTCCACCATTAATGCCAACCAAGCAGCATCTTCCCACTCTACATGATTCAGGAATAGCTCACCTGCCAGTGGGCTGTTTTCTATGAAGACTGAGGCATAACTGCTTCGCAGACAGCAACCACCAGTACAGGAGAGATCATTTAGCAGTCTGACCCTGTCCGAGGAGCAGCAGTCATTCCATTGCCAAATACATACATACTCCATTCCTCTAGTACAAGTCCCTAACAACTTTAGCTTTCATCTTAATGGGAAACAGACATGCCATGTCTCTCACCGACACTCAATCACCCACAAACTAAAGATTAATTAATTCTGTAATTTCCATTAAAAACAAACAAGAGGAAATAAACAAAGAGATGGTACTCTTGGATCTGATTCCACTTCTGCATCTAGAGTGTCTGCAACAGAGCTGGAATTTGCCAAGATCATGCAATACAAAAGAAGCAATTTTGCTGATAAACCATGCCCAAATCAATAAATAGGCTCTGTGTACAATTTCGCAGCCATTTATATACAACACAGAGTGTAATTTTACTTCTAGGAGAAATACAGAGCTCTCCTATGTTGCTAGTTTTTAAAATACAGAATCAACAAGTGATATTTTGAAATCCCCAAAAAAACTGTCATTACAGCCAAATACTTACCATTAACTGCTAATTCTAGTGACTGCTGTATTTATTTACAAAAAAACACATGCTTTTTGTGGCTTTCTGCCATGAAACTCTCTAACACAAGCATGAACAACCCCAAAGAGCAGGCTGGCCATTAATTATTTGCCAGATCTTTTTTTACTGTAATATTTCTTCTCCCCATGTAATTCTCTACCTCTCACCCCATTCTTCTTGCAACTGTAACAATCACTCATTACCCCAGCCAAGCGCAAGCTTCTGTCTTTGTCTCTTCTTCACTGCAGTGCTTCCTAGTTCAGGAAGAACTAGTTTATACTGATGCCATCATGATTTTTTTGCCTTTTCTTTTATACCTTTTTACAACTTCTGTATTCTTAGTGTTTTTTCCCTACATTCTTGGACTTGTTTGTTAAGCTAGGAGACTAAACATTTTAGAAGCCTCGTAGTTAGGGATCAGTGTGCCCCAGACCCCAAGGTCCTCTCCAGAACACATTTTGTAAACTAAGATAGAACCATCCAGGGGAAGGCTCCTTGGGGAGGGGGGTTCATTTGAGCCTCTCATTGGGGAATTTTTGATAGATATGCTAATTAGTAAGACCTATAATGTAATACCAGATCTTTGGTGGGGTGTGCATTGCGGTGGGCATTGGGGTGCATTTGACCTGGACGCAGTGCACCTAAAGATCCTTAAAATAAATACCAAGGTAAAAATCCCTTTTTCCCTTCTAACCGTGTCTGACTCTTAATTTTAAGACCAGGAAAAGGCATCAATACCACTTTTTAATCCCTTCAATCTTGACCCATCTAAGATTACAAAGCAGTGGCCAAGCAGCCAAGGAGAACATGCAGCCTGGCTGTCAGGGCTTTAGGGACCCACACTTCTCATCAGGGGGTTGACACACTGAGTGTCTGACTACCTACCGAGACCACATCCACATTCTCCCCAGCTGGACATTGCAAGAACAAAGACCACTTAGCTCCCGCACAGGTCAACTACTGGCTGCTGCTGCACTACCCAAAGAACAAGGAGCATTTTGACATCCTCCTCCATGTCAAAAAACAGATCAAGACCCTAATCACACTAAGTGTATTGAGTGTTTTTCCCCTGCCAGCTGCAAACATGCCAACTACAGCACCACCAGAAATATTTTTGTAGGCAATGCCTAAGAGCAGGCCATTACGCATGACTGCAATATAAATTATCTTCTGCCAAGGTAGGATGGTACATAGAAAGTCACGTAATGAGGACACAGATTTAGATACGGGTTTGTGTTTGAACATATACTGCCTTTTGAAAACATTTTTGAATGTCAGAAACTAACACTTCTGAAGTACATTAAGCACCCAGTGAAACGAACACTTCTGAAGTACATTAAGTACCCAGTGAAAGATTGGATTGTTTTAAACTTGGTTAAACCTTGAAGTTATCCACTATATCTTTTACTTTTTAAAATGCACACCATCTGAAACATGTGCTTCCAAGATATTCAGATATAAGCAGTGATCAACTTTCTTTTCTTGTAAGCATTCTACTTCCATGATCAAGGAAGAGGATGATTTATATAGAGAGGACAACTGGGTTTTTCCTTATCTTGTAACATAAAAATTCCTAGCACGCAGACTACCATGCTCCAAGGAAAGCAGTGTTTTTTTCCCATCTGGTAACACATAGATTCCTCGCGTGCAGGACACCACACTCTAAGTTTGTATGTTGTGCATCCTCTGAAGGGCCTAAATGCTTTCACAACATCATAAGATTCTAGTATTTAATAGAAGGAGAAAACAAGCCCTTTACACATGCTAGGGTCTGAATCAAATGTCTGATGCTACTGTGTGCATCCTGCGCATCACCACAAAGGCCATAATACAGCACAGCTATAGTACACTCATGATGAGTCAATAGTATGTTTACAGCAACAAAAAAGAACAGACACCATCTTAGGATGTATTAGAAAACATGTAAAGTATCAAAAGCAGTATAATATTGTATTTAGCTCCAACAGGGCACCTTCTGGTTTAGGGTTGGAAGTGCTTTAGGTTGAAAGTGTTTTAAATAAATGACTTACACTACAAATGGTACATTGGTACATGTTCTTTATGACAGTCCAAAATTCTCTGATTCTACATCCTCATTATTTCCCCTCTGGGGATCCTGCCCCCCTAAACCTGCTGACTGCCAAATTGCCTCTTTGTATGGTGAACTTGAGAGAGGTTGAAAATGCTAAAGGAACTGCACCTGGCTCTGTCTCCCTCATTTTTGGCTGAAGCTTAAAAAAACCCCAGCAAACAAGCAAAAAAGACAAATTTGAAAACATCTAGAAGAGAGCAATAAAAACGTTAGGATGAGAAAAGTTCTACTTTTGGGGGTTTGTTAGTTCAAAAGAGGGGAAACATGAGAAAACAGAAGTCTTAAAACCTGTGTGACAAACCACACATATTCAGCCCTATTTACCTCTTCTTTAATTAAAGCATTCATATTTGCTACTAAGACCAACAAAGCATTCAAAGGAAGAATACAGCTGTTAGGAAACTACCTCCTTTAAGGGAAACCCCCATTGAATGAAACAACCAGTCTCTTTAGTAGATATTCTGATTTTCCAAGTTCAGAGCACAATACCTGCTACAGCTGCTCTGCATACCACAAGTTCTCAAAACTTGGGTACCAATTTCCCCAATCCAAACCATGACTGGTTTTGAACCAATCCACAGAACACAAGGCTTCAACTTCAGCTCAGAATATACTCCAACACTATAAATCTATTCAAGCTCCATACATTCCTCACTGGGCCCAAGATGGAAGGGCCCATTGAGGCACAGGCAATTATTCTGCAAAACACCACAAGGTAGACAGGAGCTGGAATTAGCATCAGAGAAAAATTTAAGCTTAGGAAAGGATCCTCCAGACACTGTCCAGTCCACTGCTCAAAGCAGGGTCGGCTTCAAAACTGGATTTAGTTTTGCTCAAGGCCTTGTCCAACCAAGTTTTCAAAAACTCCAAGGATGAACACTTGTGCTATGTGGACATCTGTTGAATGCTTGACAACCCTTATTGGGGGTTGGAACTAGATAACTTTAACGTCCCTTCCAACCTAACCATTAAGTGATTCTATAATTAACAGGGTTTTTTTTTTTCTTTAAACAGAATTTTCCATGTCACATCCTGCAACTGTTATTAGCTTCTATCCTTTCATGGTACATCCGCAAGAAAAATCTGGCTCTGTTCATTTAGGGTAACCACGTTGCTGCTGATCACTCCAGCCATAACTACATGGAGGTGAATTCCTCTGCTCAGATTACAGCCTATGTATAAATTATTACTGTTGATTAATGAAAACCCTCTTGTTGTTGGCTCATGAGACAGTAGCCGACTTGTGCCTGAACGAAGTAATCTGAACAGACCATGGAAGCACGTTTGTCCTTCACAGACCAAATCTCACAGGACCTAATTCCAGCTCAGAACAGAACTACCATTGTTTCTAGCGCATCTGAAACCACTTGTCTAGCTGATTCTCAGCTGACTTTCACTGTCTTTTTCTCTCTCCTAGCGAGAGAAGAGGAAGGAGGGAAGACTTACTACTTCAAATTTATGGGGTCAGGATACACCACCACGGCTGCCCTTACTCCTCTGCCTTTTTTTCCCCATTGTTTGTTTTGGTTTGCTTTTAGTCCTGGTTCTCTCTGCTGGACACAATGGAAGGTTTTTCCCCTGTGTACTCTAAGATCCAGTTTATTAACTCCCAAACCTATGACAGATTAGCCCTCAGAACGGCAGTTCTGTCTCAAACAGGTAGGCTCACTGGAGATGCTTCAAAGTACTCTTGAGTCTTTCTAAAAGAGTTGCAACAGAAACTCCTGAGTCTCCTAGCTATTTCAGGTAAGAATTCAGTTCAGTCAATGGGCACTAGAAAATCCTGGAACGTAGCCAATTGCCCTAATGGTTAGAGCAAATGAAAGCACATGACCACCAAAAAGCCCCAGATAACTGCTGGGCAAAGGCTTTCAAGTTAATGTATGAGGCAGGGAGGAGAGACAACAGGCAAAAACAGGGGGAAAAAAAGGGGGGGAAGGAAAGAAAAAATAATTCCTCTTGAGCCAAAAAGAAGCCATTTCCCTACCGGGAAAAGCTGCAATACATTATGCTGAGAGGTGTGTATCTGTGGCTCCTGGACTTCACTCACACAAATACATAAATATTTGTTGTTCAGGCTCTTCAGCAAAGGTCACCCTGTGACCTCTTAAGCAGAAAAGCTGGGTCAGAGAATACTGAAGTTAGATGATGGGAGTGATGATGGCCATCAGGTCTGTCTAAACAGACCATGGCTACTCACTGATTGCTGAGAATCCCAAGAAAATGACTTGCAAACCCTCTAAACCCAGGAAGAAAAGAAGTAGCCTACAATTACAATCAAAATTAAAGACAGCGAATCATATGTTGGCTGATAAAAGTAGCAGCAGCTTCTGGAAGGCCTTCCATTCCTACACGCATAAGTGACACCACCCACACTGAAGTCTCATGGGGCTGCTACCATACAATTTTTACCTGGAAGAGTCCCAAGTCCAACTGCCTCAAAGTGTAAAAAGCAACAAGCTGCTAGGGGAAAACTGGTCACTGGGATTGATCTTTCCCAAAAGTGACCCATAGCCAGTCTTTTTATAATATAGAACAGGTACAAAAAGCCCAGAAAAAGACAGGCTCTACTGCCAGGTTTCGATGGTGAAGACCAAAGTAAAGGCCCAGCTTTGTTTTCCCACTCCTTCTATACTGGTACATATCTATGAAGAGTACTTCTGTCGAATATCACGATTTAAATTTTGGGGCAATATGTAGTCAGCCAGGCTATCCACAACTGATGGGGGAGAGTCTGGCCCAGCAGTTCAAAATTGTATGCAAAAAAAAGGAAAACACCTGCTCTTATTAAAGCAAAGCTTCAGCGTATCTGCCACGTAAAGGCTGGAGTTACATTTGCCAGTCCTGAAATAGATGGCAGGACCATAAAGGAATCAAGTACACCACAAACTACTGATGGAGTCCAGCAGCAGATAAATCACAGCATATTTCTGAATATCAGGCCACCTCTACCAAGAGGCACAACACATGAACTATCTCTCACAACAGAAATGCCCACTGAACTGCAAGCGTTTTCATGCTTCTAACATTACAAGTTTAGTGTGCTTAGTGACCTCAGTAGACAAATAGGTGTGTCATCAGCATTTCCTTTAACTGTTTGCATAGATGTGCTTCAACACATGTCAAATAGACCTGAGTTTCTGGAAGAATTTCCTTCATAAGGCCCTCCATCACAAGATGTGCCTATTATCACAATTTAAAACATACACATACAGTTTTACAGATGTAACAGTTACATTCTCCACAACCACTGAAACTAAGATGCAATTCTTAATTTTCAGTGAATATATTTATATATCAGAGGAACAAGCACTGCCTGGTACAGATGAGCAGGAGAAAGCATAGAAATTCAATCACAAAATCAGTATACAAAAAGCAGCTTCAAAAAATAAAATCACTCAGGAAGAGTCTAAATATACTTCTGTTTCCTCAGACTGTGTGTAAGGGGCAAATGAGGTAAAAGCCTCTTGATATAATCTCTTGCATTATATTTTTGTGACTTGTTCCTTTCTTCATATGAGAAAATACCAAGTATGGAAAAGCAGGGAAGATGTCGAAACAGAGGACTCTATTAAATTAACATAATATGGGTTTCTTGGAGTTCCAGTGTTTATTATTACAATGAAACACTTCAAGAATGACAAATGCTCATCACTGAATTGTGACTTAAACATCAGTTGAAATTGCTGGATGGAAAATAACTCATCCAAGGAACATGGATCATGTTTTAGACCATTACTATCACAAGTCTTGGTCAAACATACCATCAAGAAGCAAAGAATGAAACAGCTTTAAGAAACGGCTCTGGTGGAAGCAGTAAGGTAACAGTCTGCCTATCCCCCACGAATTTAGGGAGTACGTAGGCTCACCTAGGATCCAGCTCACTTTCAGATTCTTACACCTAAGCTTCAGGTGTAATATTATGTCATCCAAAAGGGCAGACTTTAAAAAGCTTGTAGATGATCCTGTCAACTATGCCACAGATGACCATGTGCCACCCATCCTACAAAATTCGCACTTTTATGTGTTCCTGGGTTGAGCCTTTCAAGGGATTGGCCAATTGCATTCAAAGCCTCAACCGGCTCAGCAGTCCTAACGGCCCTCCGAGCCCATGTAAGCCTTATGAAGAAACACAGGGCCCTCTGAATGCCATGGGCAAGCACAAAACCAAAACAATAAATCCCAGTAGGTCATAAAAGCTTTAAGTTCCAAGAAAAGGAATAGAATATCCCTAAATTACTTGTCCTTTTCCCTGGTTTCTATTCCAACCCATTACAAGTATTACCTAGGTTGAGAAAAATCAAAGAACAACATATGCACTACAGAAAAAAACAAACAAACCAGGAAGAAGTGTTGGAAGAGCTTGAAGCATTCCAAAAGCCGAGTCCAAAGCTCTGACAACTATCTTTTTAAATGCCAATTATTTCACAAACCCAAACTTACTTATTTTCTAGCAATGACAACTTCATTTTAATCTTCAAATAACTCCTCTGAAGAATTTAACTTTGTGGAACTTTGTTGTCTCTCCACTGACAATTCCAGCAATCACTTTCCATCCAAAAAAGAGAGATTAACTATTTTTTCAAAGAAGCACAAATGTGTACAATGCATTCTATGCACTATATTGAGCACCTCACTACAGACAAAAGCAGGGATACAAAAGAAATCTAGCACTGCTATTTCTGTTACATTAATTCCATCCCACATTGTTGTCCCGGTGGTTTTATGAATGTTGCACAGAAATTATAACCATACCACTTTTAAATATATACACATCCAAATACAAACACCAGATTTTTTTTTTTATTTCTGTTATATAGTAAGAATACATAAGTACAAGCATTTGCACAATATAATTAAACCAGTTTTCAAAAAACTGTGTTTGGAAAGGAAAAACTTCAGCCAGGCATAAAGGTTATATGACATTAAATTAAGTTGTGCCATAAAGCATGCTGAACTACATTTGTAAATGCCAATTTCCATAATGTGCTGTGAAAACTCCAGAAGAAAAAACATGCTTGACAAATGCAACATATATTGCATTTTGTTGTACCATCATACTGAGTCTCTTTCAGAGGAATTCAGTACTCTGCTCTGCTGCAGGGGCCCAGGTTTCATCTGTGATTTCCCCCCTAATCCACATGGGCCATGAGATTTGGTGGCTGGTTATTTTTCCAAACCACAGTCCCACCTTGGGAACCATTACTGCAGAACACAGACCAGTGCTGGGCAGAGGGAGTTACAAGACTGTCCTGAGGAAAGTGTGGAAACGTGACTCTTGCGATGATTAACACGCTCGAGGCAAGCTGTTTGCAATAATCATTCCAGTTGACTTAACTCACAATAATTAAGCCCACCCAAAACACCCCTCTGAACTCTATTTGAGCACCACTGCAACGTGTCTCTCAATGTCCGGTAACTTTAAGGACAGCACACACGACACTGTAACTCGCTCCCAAAGCCGACCACTACGGCGACAACGAGGGCCAGTGCCTCAGAACGGAATCTCCCACCTCTTTTCCCATCTCCCGGAGGAGCAAAGCGGGCAGGCGCGGCACTGATGTGGGGCGTAACACACGTCTCAGGGCGGCACGACCAAACTCTGGCAGCTCAACGCCAGCCCCAGCCCTGCAAAGCCAGCGCGCACGACGCGCTGCTCGGGGGACACCTACGTGCGCGTCGCTCAGGCAGGGGCGCGAGTAGAAAGACAGCTAATTAAAACAAAATAATTTTTTACATTATATAATGGTTAAAAATAATGCATATGTACACACGAACAAAACATGTCTCCCACCTTGTTTCGGGAAAAAATTGCCGCAGACGGGGGAGGAACACGCCCGTAGTCCCCAACCGCCCTCCAGGCACCTTCCGTGGCGAGGAGGCACCGCAGGCCCCACCACCCGGCCGGCAGCCCCCGGGAGGAAGCAGCAGCAGCGGCCGCCGCCGTGTCCCCCTTGGCCCCCCCTCCTGCCGGCTTTGTTGTGGTAACCGCGCAGGCAGCCGGGCGGATACTCACAGGCACGGGAAGAGAGACAGAGAGAGAGGAAAGACCACGGGAGGCAGGCACAGCGCAGCGCTGAGGCCGCTCGCTCGCTGCCACCCCGCTCCTGCGCAGCCCCGCCCGCCCCGCGCGCCGCCGGGCGGGGACAGGCGGCGCCTCAGAGGGGCGGGAAGGGAGCCAGGCGCCGGGACCTCTCGCTGGGAGGTGCCCTTCAGGCATGGGCTCTCCCCAGAATCATAGAAACAAGGAGGTTGGAAGAGATCTCTGAAATCATCGGCTCCAACCTCTGACCGAACACCACCGTGTCAGGTAGACCACGGCACTAAGTGCCATGTCCAGTCTTTCCACAAACACCTCCAGGGACCGTGACTCCACCACCTTCCTGGCCAGCCTGTTCCAATGTCTGATCGCCCTTTCTGTGAAGAAATTCCTCCTAATGTCCAACCTAAGCGTCCCCTAGCGCAGCTTAAAACTGTATCCTTTAATCCTGTCGCTCGTTGCCTGGGAGAAGAGGCCGATCCCCACCTGGCTACAACCTCCTTTCAGGTAGCTGTAGAGGGCAGTGAGGTCTCCCTCTTTTCCAGGCTAAACAACCCTAGCTCCCCCAGCTGTTCCTCTTAAGACTTGTGCTTCAGACCCTTCACCAGCTTCATTTCCCTTCTCTGAACTTGCTCCAGTGCCTCAATGTCCTGCCTGAATTGAGAGATCCAGAAATGGACATAGTTCTTGGGTAGTGGCCCTACCAGTGCCAACTACAGGGGAAGAATCACTTTCCTAGTCCTGCTGGCCAACTATTTCTGATACAGACATCAGTCCCCTCCTGCCCTTCTTTGCTCTGTGGGAATGGAGCGGAGAGCTGGGACTCTTACTAAGGCCATGGGGCCCCAAGCCGAGGTGATTTTGCCCTAAGTTAGGGTGATGGTCCCCAGGTTGCAGCAATGTTGCTCCAGGCTGAAGTGATGGGTCTCCAGGTTGAGGTAACAGTGTCTCAGTCTGTCATGGTGTTGCTCCAGGCTGAGGTGATAGAGCCATATGCTCAGGTGGTTGTGCCTCAAGCTGAGGCAATGGGGTTCTGGGTTGAGATAGTGGTATGCTGGGTGGAAACAATGGGCTCCTGAGGTGATAGTGCTCCTAATTTAAATCATGGTCTCCAGATTGACGCAGTGGGGCCCCAAGCTGAGGAAATAGTGCCCCTAGTTGTGGTGATTGCCCCCAGATTTTGATCATGGGGTTCCAGGGTGAGGGGACAGAATCAGGGTTGAGGTTATGGTGCCCCAGATAAAGGCAATCAGGCTCCACACCGAGGTGATGGTTTTCTGTGTTGGGGTAATGGTGCCCCATATCAAGTTGATGGTGCTCCAGATTGTGTTGGTGGTGCCCCAGGTTGGGATGATGGCATTCCTGGTTGATGTGCTGGCAGCCCATATGGACTGGAGGGTGACCCAGGCTGAGCGAACGGTGCCCCAGGCTGAGGTGACTGTGAGCCACCTTAAGGTGATGGTGCAA
The DNA here is from genome assembly GCA_013397865.1 of Struthidea cinerea. Classification (NCBI taxonomy): domain Eukaryota; kingdom Metazoa; phylum Chordata; class Aves; order Passeriformes; family Corcoracidae; genus Struthidea; species Struthidea cinerea. The sequence continues at coordinate 545,248 of VZTI01001213.1, read as the reverse complement.
CAGGACCAGAGCTCAAGGCAACGGGCCCTTACATTATAGTGCCAGGGTTGCACCACTGGGTGATGTATCCTGGGGAAATGGAAAGGGGCAACTCATCTGGAGGACTTCTAGGGAAGCCTGATCCAAATATTTGAGGTTGGATCTGGACCTTTCCCCAAGCCACCTTGAATTTCAGTATAATTGTTGTAGAAACATGGATAAAACCTTCAGGCAGTTTCATTACTTCTGGCACTGAGTAGGTAAGTGGTGGTTACCTACTAGTGATCTGCCCCTGAGAAGTGGTAGTTTCCTGTGTAAGGATGGGAAAGGTTACAGCCCTTTCAAAAAGATCAGTTGCAATATCATAGCTTAATAATAGCAATGTAACTTTTTAACAATGGAGGAAAGAATTATGTGGAAAGAAAGACTTCCAGATTACTGATCCACATATTCAAAATACAAAACTCAACTTTATTTGGCCCCATTATTCATCAGGAAAAAGATTTAATGACATGATCACATTTTTTGCTGAGGACACTGAATTTTGAATTAAATCAGGGCTGTGCAGCCAAATCAACTACTGTGTATATTGTCCTATTTCACTTGGCACATGAACACACACACATACGCAGAGGCACATGGCACATACATATGGATGTCTGTGCGCGCACACACACACACACACACAGAGAGCTTTTTAAATACATGTAACAAATGTGTCAGAACAGTACAAGAAAAGAAAGAAGTCTCTTGGGTAATACAACCGAATGTGTCTGAGTTAACCAGAGTCGAGTCCTGCTAGTGCTACACAGTGTTTAATGGAGGTTCCGCAAATTACATTGACTAAATTTTTATACTTCTCATGTGTTTCCTTGTTATTTTTCTGGCACCTCACTCAGTTCACTGTTGAAATGTTGAATAATGACAACTGCAGCTAAAATCAATAGAAGCTATATTCAGAAAACGTGCTACAAAATGCTGAGCCTTTGCTGACCTCGCCATGTGAGATCTTAGGTTCCTCACATTGGACAGTAAATGGGTGCTTTTGTAATTTTTTCCTGAGTTCCTGAGTTCCAAGTTCCTGACTGCAAATATGCAAAATACAGTACCACTGTCTCAAAAGGTGTAGCAAAAGATAAAATCAGTTATTATTAGTGTAAATTACATATTTTGTACATTTAAGATACTGGGAGGTATAACATCCAATTTCCATTCCTCTTGCTCTAGGATTCCTATGATTGCTTCTAACAGTGTTAGTTATCCAGGTTTACCTGGTTTATCGCCAGGTTTACAAGTTCATGAGCACCTCTGGGTTTTGTGCCATGGACCTTAGAAATTTCTATAAACTCCTAGTATGACTGTAACTGCAATGCAGCACCACAGCAGTTATAAAAAAGCAAGTAATTAATTCCAAGTTGTAAGTATGCTAAAAATATAAACTACATATGCACTATACACACTTTTATTTTTTGCCTATAATGTAATTTTTTTGTTTGTTTTAATTGAGAAGTGGTAACTTGTTTTAGTCTCTTTATAGCAATGGGATCTGAGCTGGAAAGGCTGACAAAACAGAAATCAAATGTGAAAAGGCCTACAGGAAAAGTATTCATTTTAATCTTTCCTAGACATTTAAAAGTGCAAATTCATGGAAGTTTAAAGTTTGCAGTACTGGGGAGGTGCAAGTTGAATGACTGTCACTAAAGGCAGCCGCAAAACTGTTCAAATCAGTGAGGCTTTTTCTAGGGTATGTTACAAAGATAAATGATACTTCTAGCTCAAAGGAAAATAGTGAAGATGCTGAATCCTTCCCTAAATCAGACATCATTTATCTTTTAAAATAAGTAATTGTCTTATCTCTGTAGGAAAGATATTTCCTGTAATGCTGGAATAAGGCAGAATTTGAATATCTTTCCTCATAAACTGGTTCCATGACTGAGTAAATAGTTACAAAAAGAGACTATAGTATCCCCAGTTCAGAAAATTGACCTCATTGAAGTCCTTTGTCTTGTACAGGAAAGTAATTTTTAAAATACAGAAGGGGAAGTTCAAATAACACTGAGGTAAACTTGAAAATTGCAATTAACTTCAGTGGAGCTAGGATGTCATCTAAAATGTTAGGAATTGTACCTCAGGTTGAAAAGTCATAGAAACTTACTAAGAGCTAAAAGAAAAAGAATCAAATCTTCTTCTAGCTCTATGGATACATGCTTGAGTTGATTTAGACATATCTAATTCAGGGTATGATGTGTAAATCCTAGCTAAAATAGGTGGGATTACTCATTCAGACAAGAAGTGGTTTTGTGCATAAGCACTGCAGGACTAAATTGTTATTGCAGGTAGGTTTGGTTTTTTTATCTTCCTCTCCACTTCTGAGAATTAATACTGTAAGAAAATACTCTCTGTTTACACAGGACTAACAACATTACATGCTCTGCTTCAGGTTAATTTAAAAATTCAATTCTCTTAAGTAGTTTTGACAGAGGCCCAGGCAGTTTCCTGAATGCATTTGCAGTAGAAGGTTTCTGTCTATTTTCTTGCGTGGATCTTAATAAAGATCCCAGAATAGATCTTGAACTCAGTCCAAAGTCCTGTATATTCTGAAATCTTTGACGAGTAAAGTGTGTGCTGGGAGATGGATATTTGCTTTCTATTTTCTACCTGATGAGAATAAAATAACTTTATAAGAAACCTTCTGGCATGTTGGGCCGTATCCAAAAGCTTTCAGACTCTGCAAGAATCTCTGCTGGTCTTAATGATAATATGTATTGAAAAAAACCCTGGTCCCAAACCCTGGTTCCAGTGAATCATCAGGATGTTTTAACACATAGTAATTCACATGGGAAAGAACGGCCATCGCAATAGTATTTTCACTATTATGATATGATGATTTTTACCTTTAATCACACTAGACATGTTACTGAAATAATCAATTTTGGATACTCTGTGAATGGTCTGAGCTAGCATTTAAAAGGATTTTGTGCAATTTAATATCCACTAGATAGAACAAACTGTAATAAAATTATATATAAGTTACTGTAAGGACTTTGGATCAGATTAAGGATCAGTGTCTCCTTTGCTAAGTGACAAACAGGGGACCTAAAATCACTTCATAACTACTTTTTGGGATTTTGAGAGGAAATACATTGTTATGCAAACCTCTAATACACACAGGCGGGTATATATGGACACCAGACCATCACACACTGTGAGTTAGGTTAGAAATAGCTTAGAAAATATTGTGATAGAGTAAAACATTTGTTGTAGCTCAGAATCCTGACTAGCTCCAAGCTGTTCTGTGCCTGTTTCCATTACAGTTCTGCACCATGAGCTGACATGCAACTTCCCTATTACAAGTGCTGTGCCAGGCCTTCTGGACACCTGCACTATTCATGCTCAGTGTCCTGGCTTGCTTAGCATCATAGAAGCTCAGGGAAGTTTGGTGCCTGGTTTTCGAAATGCTGCTCTGTGCACTGCAGATGTTATAAAGAAATGTAAGCATTCACAAGGCCAGAGCATTGGTATTTCTTTCCTTTCTTCATCAGGCTAGTAGAGTTCATTTGACAGAAGTAACTTTTTTAGAGAGCACGCATGAATCAAAACTACTCTAACCTCTGCAACTATAACTGTGTTTAAAAAGTACAATTCAGGGCTTTTTTTTTTACACCTCAACTTACAGAGCAATGGCAATCTTACCAGCTACTTACCAGTACACTTCTACCGCTAAACACTTCTGTAGAGTTTACAGGTTCTTAAAATGAAGCCCATGAGTAAATGCTTGTAAATCTACTTTTGCGTTGTGTGGTTTCTGTAAGGAAAGCATTGCCCTTTACTTTTACTCTTGTTGCAACATGTGGAATATGTAAAAATTTTCTTAAGAAAGGATGCTCTTTGATGTTTGGTCTTTGTATACTTTCAGGACTGATCAAGAAGAAGTGAGATGTAATCCTTGAAACAGATAGCAGCTAACAAGCAAGCTCTAAGTGATGTTCATGTGTTAGAAAAACAAATTACTTGTTGGTAGAATTGCCTTGTTAAAGTTTAGGGCTTGACCTGCTTCAATGATCTCACATCTAGGGGGAGGTTAAAGCTTGGGGAGAAGGATGTACAACTGATAGAGGACACAAAGAATGCAGAATTTATGGGACACAAGGATATTTGGCAGAACTCCCAAGATAAGGAAGAAACCAATAAACCCAACTCAGCAATTAAGGTAATTCCAGCAGAGGGAGATCGCAACCACCGACTCAAGGACCACCGACCCAAGAAATCTGCCAACTCAAAAGAAGACTGAGCATGCAGACTGATTAGCATGGGAAATGAGAGAATCATTGACCAATAGAAGATAAAATACTTATTAATAAGAGAACCATGTAACTTGTAGCCATTGAACATTAATTCCTTTGTTTGTTAAAATGTATAAATAGTAAAAAGCTTTGATATTTGGTGTGCTTGATTTGTGGAATACCACTGAGCACCTAGGCTTGTGCAACTCTGAAATAAGTAATCAATGTCTCTGTTGAGTGTGTAATTATTGGCTTGTCGCGCACCGGGTAATGAAGCTCATTTTTGCAGACAACACTCTAAAGAGATCAAGGCCTCCCCATTCAGCTGTGCTTGGTAGCTGCTGTGAACTCGCAAATTTGGTGGAGTTGTAGCTGTGCTGCACCTATGGCAAGATGAACACATGTCCCAAGCACAACTGAAATACGGCAAACCTTGTGCCCTTCCAGGAGTTTGTTCTCAGATCTACCACAAACAGATATAAAATATACAATGGAGGGAGGGTAGTGACAGGAGGGCTGGCAGGCTTCTGTTGGCGTACTGAGGCTGGAGTTTTTTAGAATCACTGTTGTACCATTTTCATCGCTGTTCTATTAACTTTTTGTTTCTGAAATCCATTTATTTATGGCTTCCTTTGGCTGATCGGAGGGGTTCAGGCAGACGGGTGCATGGATGTCTGGATCTCTGAGATGCCCCAAGCCAAGGCTGTTGTCCTGAGCTCTGGACAGGGCCTCGATGACCCGGTCTGATCATCCCAGGCCCCTCTGGGCTGAGCCGCCGCCTGTGCGCTTCAGCCCCCGTGGCGGAGAGGCGTCCCGTAGGTTTCCCCGAGGCCCAGCTCCGCACTGCAGCCGGCGGGGATCCCCTCGGTTCGTCCGAGCGTACCCGTTTCCTGGCCTGCAGGTGGAGACACCTCCAGCCCCGCCACGGCGGAGCCCCCCGGGACAGAGCAGGGTGCACGACACCCGGGCCCCACCGTGGGGCGGTGCGGCG